>JACEIK010001291.1:161977-178570 GCA_018107945.1 Datura stramonium
CCCGAAACCCCCAGTAGTTTTTTCTTTCAAGTAAATCATCATTATTGATAAACAAAAAACTAGGAACAATTATACATATGCATTTATTGATTTTGGGCAAATATCAACCCAAGTCCCGAAACCCCCAAATATGCACCCACTTAATTAACTTGTCTATCTTTTAGCTCATAATTGTATTCTTTTTTCTTTTTTTTTCTTTAAGTAGATCAACTTGCATATGATAATCGAAGAAAAATAAAAATAAATTGAAACTATATTATTCTATCTTATCGTCTCATTGACCAAGTGGTGAAGTAAACATCTGTTCACGTTCCCCATTCACTTGCATCATTGAAACACATTTCTGTCTTCCACATGTGCACAAGAAGTCAAAATCAGAATATAGAAATTATCTTTATTATTTTTTTTTCAGTTTCCTGAAGGAAGGAAAAGTCGTTTGTGTCTGATGGAAAGTCATATAGTAGGATTAGTATTGTTAGAGAGAAAAACAAACCTTAACCCAAAAATATGACTACAAAGGAGCTTTTGATTGGCTAATGATAATAATGATTTGCTAATCTCCACTGAAATGCTAATGATTTCATATTTTGTTTGTCAATTTTTTTTTCAAAAGAGGCTTTTAACGTCTTCTTTATTCTTTTAACTAAAAGAGATATTAATTGTCGGAATTTTCCGGAATGAGCTTCTACAAAGGTCCTTCCATAAAGAGGCTTTTCCAATCTGTCTAGCTTCGGTGTGTTATTTGCTTAATTAAAGGGCAACACTAAATCCAAAACAGTACTCCGTAGTTTTTTTTTCCATAGGATTTATAAATTTTTTGAACGTCCAACTATTAAAGCTCAACTCAACTTGCACACAATAACGCCAAATGAAGACGACATTGGATTGACTAAACTTGGTGGGCTCAACATTTTTAAAACGTCAACTACCAAGTCGATTCTACATGTTTACACTAATGCCAGATTTTTTATTTACAAAAAAAAAAAAAAAAAAAAAGACAAGCAGACTACCTAGTTTAATTAGCATTATTGGAATTCAACTCCACTATCACATTGCCAAGAAAGAATAGAATTGAAATATGAAGAAAAAAGAATCAGCTTATAACAGAAAACTTGAAACATATAACTGGACTACCTAAACGGACAACATCCCCTTTAAGAGACGTTCAAAATAAAAATGGACAAAATTACAGAGGGTTGCCCCAATTTGGACAAAACCAAACACCTTTACCTCAACCACAAATGAAAATGGCTCCTTATTTAACATTGTGATGGTTTTCAGTGATTGGAAAATCGTTATGTAGTTTAACTACAGATATAAATATACCCGATGCAATAACCAGCTCCGTTTGTTCTTATTAGCTAATGATTCAAGCTTGTGTCAACAAACTCCAGTCAGTCCCATTAAAAGGATTGTATAAAGATAACACAAAGAGAACAACCCAAGGATGAGTGAGCGAGTGAGCACATTCAGTTTTGGATCTTGCATGGGCTAATCGATACAAAGAGACACCATGGAAGATTCTACTTTGATAGTGATTCACCTGATGCAATTGCAGGCTCATCTTTCTTTGAAGTCTCCAATTTGCCAGCAGTAACAGTCTCCAGTGTCTTATAAAACTCCTCAGGAAGTGGACCAGGACGATGAAGTGGAATGTGCTTGGGCACTGGAGCATCATTCTCTATAACTTCACACTCATAATCATCGGGAATACCCCAAGGTTTCCACTCTGAAAGAAAAATCATTGATCAAACCTTATATAGAGAATAAAACTGAATATACTCTTAAGCACTTGTAACAGCAAATCAGAACTCCACCCCAAAGGCAAACTGAATATACTCTTAAGCACTTGTAACAACAAATCAGAACTCCGCCCCAAAGGCGTTGATTCATACCATTCACATTCAGAATCTTAAATCAATCTCTTCCCTAAAATAAATCTGCCAGCGAAGTCTCCCTTGAGTGATCATGAAGAAAGACCAATAAGACGTTTTTATGATCAAACATATTTTTGATTTCTACATAAAACTCTATGCACAAATTTGGCTCTTTACCTATTACGCAGCAAGCGAGGGTCGGGGGAGGGGGGATGTCAAGCTTAATAGCATACAAGACACCACTTAAACACAGTATAATGAAGCAAAAGAGCACATTAATGAATACTCTAATATCCATATAACAGCAGTAGCATATGCAACAACTAAACTCACATTCCCAAGGAATGTGTCTGCAGACCTGTTTTAAGCATTCTGATGGACATGGATGCACATTTAAAAAAAGTGAAAGAGAAAAGTAAAATATCGGATGTACATAGTACAATAAGTATATGTAATAGGACAAAAATTTCAATAAATCAGTCACATGATGAACATTACAATTTTACGATTCACCATTACATCCAAACAAGCATAAAATGACAAATTCAGTTTTGTTGTCTAAATTGTAATTTGTTTTGACTAGTATTTCTTAGAGGAAGCAGCTAGAAGTTGCTTTAAATTCTGTATTTCATGAAAGCACGAAGTAAATAAAAATTGTCACTTTATTAGACAAAATATTTGAGTGTGAGATGCATCATTACAAGTTTTATCAACTCGAATGGTTAGATAGTAGATATTCTTACTAGATTACTTCAGAATTCCAGAACTGAGTATATTTACAGCAAGCTAGGAGTACACAACATGTAAACACTAACCTGAGAGGGAGTGTTAAGAATATTTAAAAACTTGTAAATGTAGCAAGAGCCAGACCTTGTAAATATGGAAAAATCTTAATCCATATAATTGTGTACTCAGGAGATCTATAGTATGTAATTACTCCCTGCATCTCAATTTATGTGACACTCTTTCTTTTTTAGTCACTCCAAAAAGAACGACACATTTCTATATTTATAACAATTTAACTTAATAAACTTCTCATTTACCCATAGTGAGATTATTTGTAGCCACACAAATATCTATGGCTTATTTTAGACGACAAGTTTCAAAAGCCTTCCTTTCATTCTTAAACTCTATGCCCAGTCAAACACCTTCATATAAATTGGGACAGAGGGAATACATGTTTTTTCAGTTATTGTAAACTTGTTTAAGTGAAAAATCAAGCAATTCTATTTTCGAGATGTTTCCTTTTTCTCCTTTCTTTACACTCAATCCCAACTCCTTTCACCCTTTTAGTAATCCACTTAGCACATAACAAAAGTCTAGGTCAAGTACCTAACATTAGTTGAAGAAATCAGCTGTAGGTAGATCAGTTAAGTTCACAAAAATAAGGATTTGTAGCTTCTTTCTAAACTATAGAGCTAGCAAAATCCAGGAAGAGTTCTAAATTATTTACAGGGGTCAATTTGGACCAACTAAGAAGGCTAACCAGACATCTCCATCTCAAAAGATCGCTTTAAGTTGATATTCCATCAAAACATCTTTTGTTCCTCTCCGTCCATAAACACCAAAAGATAGCAGATCATCATCCAAATACTCTTGATGGCTTTGTCAACTTCCCGTGAACTCCAACTTTCACGAGCATCCCTATCAGAGAAGGGCATGACCAATATACACCAAAAAACAGAAAAAACATATTCCAAAGGTCTGAGGCAATTGGGCAGTGCAGTAGCGGGTGGTTGACACTTTTTGTGTGCTTGTGGCAGCATCTGTTGGCAAGCTGGAATTTCTTTTCGGAGAGATTATCTTGTGTGAGGCGTGAGTTGTGTAGTGCAGTCCAGCTGAAACAGATCACTTTGATAGATAATCTAGTCTTCCATATATGCTTCCATGACCATTTGTCAATCATTGAGCACCTTGAGGATAACCTTCTCGGGAAAAAAATACCTTGAGGATAAGTTGTGATAGCCTTGACATGTAGTGACCTTTTCTCGAGTTATCCTATTTCAATCTATCAGACGCTTGGGTGAAAAGGAGCAAGGCTGTAATTTGACAAAAAGGGACAACATATCATTAAGATTCCGGTCATGTAGGTTTCTCCTGACCCTTAGGTCCCAAATGTCATCTAATCTGTTGGATGGTAAGGTTGAATCTGATTCAATTGCAATGATGTGCAAACTTGGGAATTCCTCACCCAAAGTTGTATCTCCCAACCATATGTCCTTCCAAAATTTTGATGTGAGAGCCATTCCCCACTCCAAATGTGACGTTCTCAGCAAAATCAGGCCAAAGTTTAATGATGCTTTTCCATAGGCCAACTCCATATGCAGCTGCTGAAGTTTTTGTGCACCAGTGAGTAAACTCACCATGTTTAGCTTTGGTCCCCTCTATCCACAATCCAATGTCTTCAGTTCCATACCTCCATAATCATTTCATCATCATGCTTCTATTATGGGCTACGAAATCTTTGATACCCAGACCCCCTTGGGATTTGGGTCGTGTCACTTTTTGCCCATTTAGCCAAGTGGAACTTATGATCTTTGTTGTAGCCTTCCCATAGAAAATTCCATCTAATTCTGTCAAGCTCTAGGAGAACTTTTGCTGGAATAGGGAAAGGGAACATGTGATAAGTAGAAATGTTGTCCATTACACTGTTAATCATTGTTACTCTTCCTCTAAGAGAAAGATACTGCATCTTCCATGTTGCTAGCCTTTTTTCAAACTTCTCAATTATTCCCGACCAGATCTTACTTGCCTTGAATTTTGCACCTAAAGGCAGCCCAAGATAAGTTGTTGGAAAGGAGCCTATGTTGAAACACATGATTCCTGCTAGCTCTGCCCCACTGTGCACTGGATTTACTGGATAAATAGTGCTTTTGACATATTTGTATGTGGCCTAGAGACAGCTTAAAAAATGTGCAGAATCAAGTCTAGATTAATCATTTGTGATCTATTCACCCCCACAAACTAGCAAAGTATCATCTACATAAAGCAGATGTGAAACTATGACATTGTTTCTGGTAGGACAGCCTACTTTGAAGCCTTCAATCCATTGCAGTTGGCATGTTTTTTGAAGCATCTTGCTAAGACGTTCCATAGCTAGGATGAAAAGAAAGGGAGAGAGGCAGTCTGCCTGCCTGCCTTAGCCCTTTTTGAGGAGAGGAAACCTACAGGCTCTCTGTTAATGAGCACAAAGTTTTTTACTGTTGTCAGACTGAATTTAATCCACCTATTCCCAAATCCCATCCTTCTCAAGATTGTGAAGAGATAAGCCCAATTAAGCTTTTCAAAAGCTCTCTATGTCAGGTTCAAACAACAAACTTGATTCTCGTGATTTTTGCCTCCAGTCCAACACCTCATTTGCTATCAATACAACATTTGAGATTTGTCTACCTTTAGCAAATGTATTCTGATAGCCTGAAACCAGTTTTCCAATTACAATTTTGAGTCTCTCTGCAAGAATCTTTGCTGCTATCTTATACACACTCCCAATAAGATCGATGGGTCTGTAATCTTTTAATCTTGTTGCCCCTTAGTTTCTAGGAATGAGGGAATAAAGGAAGCATTACAGGACTTGACCATATGAAAGTTGTGGTGAATGTTGTTAAGGGCCCATATTACTTCATATTTAATGACCTCCTATGCCTTCTAAAAAAAGGCCATTGTGAATCTGTTAGGGCCTAGAGCCTTGTCAGATACACAAGCCCTGATGGTAGCATAATTTCCTCCTCTTCAAAATTCCTTTCCAGCCAGATGCTTTCATCCAGAGAGATGAATGCCACATCTTCAAAGCTAATAGTGGGCCTCCACATCATCCATAATCCTTATTTCATGAGCTAACTTTTGAAATTAAATTAACCCAAGATTCAGTATCTTAACATGGTACTAAAGTCAAATTCATCCATATTCTTGATTTACCCAATTTTGAACCTTCATGTTATGTCGTCCATGCACCAGAAGTTCAATCCTAGGTTGCAGAAAGAAATGTTAAGTGTCTCATATTGGTTCAAGGAATAGGTTGTTATCTCCTTATATGGTCTTGAAAAATAACCTTCATGAGCTAGCTTTTTGAGTTGAGTTAGTCCCAAAGTTTATTTTCTCAAACAGACTAAAAAGAAGATGAATAAACCAAATTAAAGAAAGCCACTAATTTGTTAGAGAGCAAGTAGTCTATTTATTTGAAGCCAGACTAAGAATCTCCAACAAAAGACTTGTCCACTAGCTTGTCAAACAAAATAAGCATACAATAAAAAAAGTGATGTTCAGATTCCCCACAGGTGTGACGGACAATTTAACAGACAGAAATGAGTAAACAACAACAAACAAGAAGACCAATAAACTTGGTTGCTTGAATATACAAGTAACACCCAGATATTTGTCCCTTTGATGCAAAAAGGCTGTGTAAATATCAGCAGCAAAGTGGTGCTGATCTTGTAAAGTAAAACCAAGATTTACATAGTGCAAATAGCAAATTTATCGTGCGTTCTTAACTCATCTGAAAAATCAGCTATGGCACTACCACATAGGTTAACAAGTTTAGACCACCAAATAAAAGTATGGACAAATTCAACTTGGAAATGACGTTACTTATCAGCCTAGAAGTTTTGTTCTTCCTGCCCCATAGAAGCACCAATTAAACAAGGACTTCAACAGTTGCAATGGCATACCCTAATAATCCTTTGTTGCAAACTGTTGTGAGGCTATCCTAATTATATCTATCTAAAATAAGAAACTATAAATTTCCCAATTTTTTTTTTATTATTCATTATTAATATTTGATAAAGCAGATGCATTGTTGGGCAACCAAAACTAGTAAAGATTCACTACTTGTGGGCCATGAACATGCAGTGCTAAAAATAACCACATAAAGAAAAAAGGAGCTTGAAAGTTTCACAATGCATACTCAATGACAAAAAAACTTAACTTTTGTATGATAGGATGTTAGACATTGGACTCATCACATCCTTGGGTGCTTCTAATGCAAATCCTTGAATAACTATCCAGCTGATACCAGGATGATCTTTACATAATGTAGCTATGATCAATAAAGTGCATGTCCATGGCAATTTTATATTGCATACAGAAACCCGAACAACCAAAAAATACCCTCAGATGACAATTTTACGCTCAATTTGACTTTTGGCGCGACTTTTGTGAAATCAGCCAGAAGTTATTAAGGTAATTCACCTATAACAAAGATGGGAACAAAGAAAAACAACTTTTCTTATCCTGACATTCATAATCGTCTGTTTCTTCAGAAAAAAGAAGAAGAAAAACTATGTTCCTCAAACAGTGCACCCAATACTAATTCTTAAATATGGTGTAGAATATCCTCATATTCATAACCTTCAGGGGAGGAGCTACAGGATATCCAGGGTGGTTAGGCGAACACCCTTCGTCGAAAAATTATATTGTGTATATAAGTAAAATGCTACTTTATGTGCTTAAATAATATATTTTGAACACCCTTGAACAATAAAGTGTTGTAGCCTAGCGGTGCAAGGCGCTCTTGTAAAGTCAAAGCACGCCTAATGTCCGCAGGTTCGAGTCTCGGCGGTGGCATTCTTTTGCCTAATTTAAATGTTTTTAAAAGAGCTTCTACTTTATAGAGAAAAAGGAATAGCGATAAGGATCAAAACTTGTCCTTTAAACAGAAATAATTAATTACTTCCTAGCTTTTAACAGTGAATCTTGCTGAGCTACTTTTTGAATTCTACCTAGACACTTCAAGCTTCATGCAAATCGAGTATATTTTGAATTCTTTATTTTATTTTTTATTTTTTAAATAAATCAAAATTATTATCACTTATTAAAATAATTCTTAATTAGAGACCTATAGCATAAAAATCTAAAAAAAAAAAGTAAGAGTTTAGTAGCCAATTGAATTTTCAATTGATTTGTCTTTGACTTTATTTTTCTTTTCATTAAAATTATAAATAAACTTATAAGTAATTGTTTATTTTAAAGTCAATAAACAAATCTTAAAAGCTCTCTATAACTCTATTAAAATTGAAAGCGAAAAGGCTCCACAAAGAAAAATTTTCAAACAAAATTTGTATGATTTTGCTCTCCATTTTTCGTGTTTTGTTGTTATTATTGTTATCACCAGAGGCCGGTGAAAACTTGAAGTTAAAATTAATTTCATTTAGGTTAGAACTTCCTCCTCTCCCTTTTTTTTTGTTCTGTCCGTTCACTTCATATTAAATTGAAAATGAACTTATAAAAGCTAAATATTACGCCTTTAGTACCTTCTATAAATATATATAAATATTGGGTAGTTTGATTTTAAAATTTTTCGTGCACCTATTCGTTAAATTTTTTTTTACGCATGCAATGCTTGAACACCCTTCCTGAATTTTCTAGCTACGCCACTAATAAACTTCAGACATCCAATCCTAGAAAATGACTTTATAGCATGCCATGCATAAAATAAATTCCAATAGAGAGTCATAAACGAGAAGACAGCCTTCATATTCCTAAACATGATCCTCGGGCAGCAAAGGTAATATAAGCAGGGGCGACTTCTGATGTAGGAGCTTGTCACTTGCTGATGCAACAGCTTATTATGAAGCCACTTACCATATGATGATGCAACAACTTACCAACTCATTTTTTTCCCATCCTTATGTAGATAATATAAATTGTCTTTATCATCTAGTAGCTTTTAGTCTCACATCAGTTGATGACCTTTATTTCTTAGATTTTGTAAGCCTATATAAAGGCCTTTAACCCTTAATGTATGACATCTTGAATTTTAACAAATTTTTATATAACACTGACCTTTATTTTGCTTCTTTAAGAGAGTATGTTTCCTTTTAAGAGATGGGATATCCTAGAAAATAGTCAACCAAGATGCCTTTTTTTTTTTGGGCTACCATGTCATATTTATACTAACCTCGCCATCCATACAAAATCTCCCTCTGAAAATAACTTACTTCTTGTGCTTGTTGGCTTGCTTTTCATAGCTAGTGGTTGATTCAAACAATATTATCTCAAACAAAGAAAAGCTTTCAGCTTATGTTGCAAATTGAGATGTTTGAGGACTTTTAGAGCATGTTTGGCCAAGCTTCTTGGAGGCCAAAAACACTGTTTTGGGGAAAACCATTTTTTTTTGAAAATTTGAGATGTTTGGCCAATAAGGAAAAGTGCTTTTGAGTAGCACCAGAAGCATGCAAAAATGTTGAGAAGAAGCTAAAAAATTTCTAATTCATGAAAAAAGCAGAAGCAGTAAATTATTTTTTAAAAAATAAAAATATCCTTACCATGAATACATATTTACCAAGCATGTCCCTCATTAATTCATTAATTTTTAATTATCAAACAACCATGTCTTTTTCCCAAAAAATAGAAGAATATCTCATTTCCTTTTGATTCTTAATATTAGTATCCATGATTTTATATGAGATCTTTTTGTGTTTTATTTATCTGTTGATTAAAAAAGGAAAATATTATTAATTACTAATATGCTTCATATATAGCTGCAACATACGCATGAATAGAGGTTTAAATCAACTCAATATTTTTAAATTAAATTTTAAATATTCATAAAAACTATACGAAAAGTACTACAACTTGTATTTCTTTTCATGTCATATAATGAAGAAAATATATTGTAAAATATTACATTTTGATCAAGGTTTACATAATTTAAAACTCGAGAAACAAAAAATAAGGCATTCACTGGAGCCTTCGCTTTACAATGCAATTTTCGTTGTTTTATTTTGTGTTTTATATGGTTAACTTTCAAGTAAAAGTCCTATAGATGGCAATTTGTGGAATGATTTTTCAATTTATATTGCTTGATGTTTTTAGTACATTTAAAATATCAAGTTAATATTACATTTATATTTAATATTTTCTTTGGTTTATCTATGTATCATATTTATTGAAATTTTTTATATGTATCTTTTATTTTAATTAAATAAAAGTACAAATTTAATTAAAGTCTTCCATAATAGATATTTAAAATAATTACTCTCTATAAAATATTTTAATAGTAAATGTGCATTGATACTTGTCCTTTTTTCATAATTTGACACTCAAAAGCACATTTTAAAAAAGATTAGCCAAGCACTATCTACTTATCAAATATTGAGAAAAAATATTTTTCAAATAAATTAGCCAAACACATTGTTTTTCTCCCCAAGTACTTTTTGGAAAGCTATTTTTAAAAATGCTTCTCAAAATAAGTATTTTTTGGTCACACAGACCCTTAATTAGAATACAAAATAAACTCTTTTGGTAATAAGTAATGACTTCAATGGGTCAAAGCTCAAACAATTGTGTAAACTCTTTTTTTTTTATAAAGTAAGAATTGCATAAAACTCTTTATCATTAGTTGAATATTTCAACTTTGAATTATTGAGTTTTTAATTGAAAAAGGCACTTGGTGAGCTTTTCATTTGCTAATGCATCAGCTTATCACCTTATGACACTGTAACATCTGGGGTGTGCCAATATTGGCAAGGTTAGGAACCCCAATATGACACAATAGCCCAAGAAAATGGCCACTTTGGTTGGCTATTACTAAGGATAATTCACTAACTTCTTAAGAGGAAACACACTCTTAAAAGAAGCAAACTAAAACTCAAAGCTTTATATAAAAGATTTACTCAAATTCAAGCTATCGTGCATTAAAGGTTAAATGCTTTTAAATAGGCTTACAAAATCCAAGAAGTAAAGATCATTAACTGACGTGGGACTGAAACCTAACACATAATCAGGACAACTGATATTATCTAGATAAAGATGAGAAAAAAGATAAGGTAATAAGTTGTTGTATCATCATATGGTAAGCGACTGCATCAACAAGTGATAAGATGTTACATCAACAAGTAACAAGCTCATGTGCCATTAGTGTCTTGGAACTTAAGAAGCGTTTTATCCTTAAAAATACCCAACCAAACTGTCCTCTTGTTTTTACTGCTTACCATATGATCATATGATACAACAACTTATCACCTTATCTTTTTACTCATAGGTTCCTAACTTTGCCAATTATGGCACACACCCGACATCCAACATCAACTTGGTGTCGGACCCTCTTGCTCGCATATTTTTTTATCATTTGCCTTTTGTTCTTATATCTATCATCATTAGCTCCTTATATTTCTATATTAGTCCTTTTCATTGTCATAATTTTTTACCTTTTATCTTTTTAGAATTACATCGGTGTCCCTTTATCTTTCCATATTTGCATTTTGAAATTTGAGCTTTTCATATTGATACTTTTGCCCCTTAAATGTCTCTTATTTGCAAAACTACTTCTTGTCCTTTACATGTCACACAGTTGTGTCAACTAGTGTATGTCAAAACTTAAAAGGGACATACATTGCTTGAGTCTAAATTTTAAGTGGAATCATTTATGACCCTCCAACCTTTCAAGCGCAACTTGCAAGGCAAGAAAATGTTCAAAACCAAGCCCAAATGAAGAAACGCATAATGACACTTTTGCAAGTCAAGAGGATAATGTCAATCCCTTTGTTGAAGATGAATCTTCATCTCAAGAAGTGTTACCTAGATATCGCCCATTAGATCCAGCTCAAGATATGGAGTTATAGGAATTAACATTGATATTCCTTATCCTTTCTTTTGATGAAATTGATATTCTTTATCCTTGGGAATAGCCAACCAAGGCGGCCTCTTTTTTTGTCTATCATCTCATAGTGCGGTACCTAACCACACCAATATTGGCACACTGCCGACGTCCAGACATCAGCTTCTCTTTGTTTTCCATTACCTCATACTAAGAGAAAATAAGTTTCTTGTTAGCAGAGTGATTTACAATAAAATTAGCCAATTTTATTGCTCAATTTCACGAAATTATTTATAATTTTTCAGTGGTGGAAAGGAAGACCAATCTTCTATATTTTTTTGACAAAGTGAACTTCCTAATCAAGTGAAGCAAAATTGGACCTCCTGCTAGTCCACAATTGGATACGATTTATGCATACATTATTAATTTTGGACAAAGTTACCAGACTTTCTGTCCATAATTCCTCGAAGGCAGTCAATCCAGGTTGAAAATTACTAGGAAATTGATAGATTACCACGACAGTAGTTCATCTCACTATCCTACATTTCTCACTGAGTCAATCCCCGTAATCAAAGTATCAAACAGGCGAATCAAAACATGGATCTACTATTGTCTCATCAATCATTCAGTAAGTATAGTCAAAGAGAAAAAAAAAGGAAAAGAATTTCCCGTGTTTAACAATTGTATAGAAATTCACCTTCATCCCTGCATTCAATAAATAGCTACCAAAGAAAAGAAACACATAGAGACGAACACATATACATATATACACATATGAAGTAAAAATGGAAGACAGAAGTTTGTTACTGTACGGACCGTTCATGTGGCCGATGAGCTTAAGCTCATCCTGAGCTTCCTCAATTAACTCTTCAACCTGGCCACAACCAAGCCGCTTCTCGATCATTTCCGAATCTTCTTCCTCCTGACAGACACTGAGACGGTGGCGCGTGAAGCTCTCCACGGCTTTCCGGTAACCCTCGTCCTCCGGCACGGCCTTGATCTCCTCTAGGGTTTTCCTGTAAAGATTTATCAGCACTTCCCTCGCATTTGGCACTACATCAAGACCTACGATCCCCGTCGTTTCCTTCACTCTCGCCATCATCATCAATGGCCTCGCTATTCTTCGGAGAAACATTTTTCCGTCTCGCTCGTCCCTCACACTTCGACTCGTCACTCGGCTGTAACTCTGAGACCCGCTCAGAACTCTGAATAAGGAAAATGCTCAACCTTCAGCTGATTGACTGATAATTTGGGCTGTTTGACAATGATCAGAATTCAGAACTATCTGGATTGGGTTCGCTTTTCTCCAAATGTTGGGCTTGGAAGTATGGCCCATTTATTTAAGAGTAAAGGTCCGAAAATCCATTAAAACTATCTCCGGTTTTTAAGTTTAGTGCCTGAATTATTCGTTGTTTGATTTAGTACCTGAACTATCACTCTTTACTTATAAAATACACCTTTTCATTTATATTTCTTGCGTGACCTGCACTCGCTATTTTATTATAAAAAAAATTCAGGTGGCACTCCGTGTGTATAATAAATTACAGGCTAAAGGTCTAAAAACCCACCTAAACTATTTTTATTTTTTGAGTTTAGTACCTGAACTATTCATTGTTTGAATTTAGTTCCTGAACTATCACCCCCTTGCTTATAGAACCACACTTTGTCATTTATATTTCTTGCATGACCTGCACTCATTATTCTATTTTTAAAAATTTTCAAGTGGCACTGAACGTGTATAATAAATTTCACCATAGTAAAATAAAAATAAATTACTATTACACTATCAATTTTTGCCATGAACGCTTCTTATACCCCATGAAAGATCTTAGCTTCCCTTTCAACTCTTCCCTACACAATTTTTTCTCCCGATCTCCTTCTCCAAATTTATGAAGTATTTTTATTTTGTTGGTGTCCAATCTTCTCTCATCTTCCTTGTTTCACTTATTTAAATTATTTTCTAAAACACTTATGCTCCAATACAATGTACATTCTTCACAACCATCGCATTGTGATATGATACAAGCACCATCATCATTTTTTGTAAGGATCGAAAAATTTGTCTGCCCATTCAATGGGTAATATGATTTTGTCTACATGACATATTTTTTTCCATTACCTGCCCAATTTCGGTCCCATGAATGCATAGCATTATGGGCCTTCATATTTTCATATTTTTATTTTTTGTGGAATTGCACATTTGAAGCATAACGGTGGTTTGCTTGCAAATTGCACATTATTAGTTATCAAAATTTGATGCTGAGTTGCTTTCATATGGTCAATACATTACTTTCATAATGCACCATACTCCCTATTACACAATTTATATATATTTTTCTATTACACAATAGTGCAAACTTTTCAGTATTTTTTTTATTATGGGTGCTAGTTTTGAATTTAGGTACAACGAATTCTATGTTTTATTTTCGTTTGACGTTGTTTTGTTTGCTTAGCATCTTCGATATGTTGGAAAGTTTTCCGCTTGTAGAACTTAAGTTTTATATTTTTGTTTAATTTAGATTTTGAGTTAAATAGTAGGGTAAAGGGGCAAATATACCCCTCAACTTTGCGATTTAGAGTAAATATATCCCTCGTTAAAAAATGGTACATATATACCCTCATTGTTTAAGAAATATGCATATATACCCTCTTCGTCTAACAAATAGTGCATTTTTACCATTTTCCATTAACAAATTGAATTAATTTTTTAATTTTGAAAAAGTCACTTTAATTTAAAAGCTACCTCATACATTTTTTACCCCTCCAGACCCGACCCAACTAAAAATAATTAATTCAAAATTTCTTTTATTGATATACATTTCAAACTCATTTTATGACTAAGTAGAAGAGGGATTGAGACGTTTTTCCATTTGGGTTAGGTCTAGAGGGGTAAAAAAAATAAGCGAGATAATTTTTAAAACCACGTGACATTTTGGAAATTAAAAAAATAAGTTACAGGAATTTTCTTAGTTCAATAAATATAGGTCAAAATTAACGAAAAGGGTAAATATACAATATTTATTAGACGATGAAGGCATATGTTCACCATTTGTTAATAATGACGGTATATATGCACCACTTTTTTAACAAGGGATATATCCGCTTTAAAGCACAAAGTTGAGGGGTACTTTTGCCCTTTTCCCATAAATAATATCAATTTTTGAATTAAATGACATTGTCTTATAATTGAGCTTGTGTCAGTGTTGGTTTTGAAGCACCTACGGTATTCTGAGATTTATAAAAGATTGAATATCTTTGTATAGACTTACTACCTTAGTTATACACCTTGTGTGCATGAAATTTTTATCACTTCATTTGAAAAAGAAGACTAGATCAGTAACTTGACCCTATAACTTCACGTAGATTTGTGTCTGCCCTAGAATTAAAAATGAAGAATAAATTGAAGAAGGATGAAGAAGTTGGAAAGAGTTTGAAGAAGAAGAAATATGTAATTTTGTAAATGAAGAAGAAGAGACTTTAAAAGTGGAAAGCTTTTTTTTTTTTAAAAAGAAAGACAAAAGAAAAGAGAAAAGATTAGTCAACAATTCTAGTTGTTATTATGCGATGTAGGCAAATTTTTATGGCAAAGATATTATGTCACGCGCGTGAGAAAGATTGAAGATACACACTTAGTTCAGTCAGCGTATAGGTATATATGTTTGTATAAGCAAGGGATGATAATTCAAGTACTAAATTCAAACATTGATAGTTTAGGTGCTAAATTAAAAAAAAGGGGAATAACTTGGATAGGTTTATGGACCTTTACTTTTTATTTAATATTGACGATTGAGAAGCAAATCCAAAGGGCTAAGCTTACAAATTTCCGCTTTTTTGGAATCATCATTTAACTTGGGCTGTTTTTTAAATATTTTTTACAAGTTTATCTATTTGGAGAATAATTCAGACATATGCGATTGAAGTTGAAAATTTATATCCGACTTTAAACATTTTTAATTGAAGTTCATGTAAAAATTGGCTAAAATCTTATTTATGTTTATCTAAATTTTTTTTTTCTACAAATTTCAACAATTCAACACTTAGATCTTCTCAAAATAAGCTCAAATTTGAAGTATAAATCCTATATCATAAAGAACAAATCTCGATAATCAATTTATCAAAATAATAATAAATCTAACAAACTCATTTAACATCCTTATTAATTTTTTCATGTACGTACGTCTATGCTCCAGATATATATTAAAATCGACCAAAATTTGAGTTAAATTGATTAACCTATACAGGAAGAGAGATCAAAACTAGGTGCACAAGTATGTCATTGGACAATTCAAACTTAAAAGGCCCTTAAGATTAAGCTTCCTTCTCCATAATGTACTCCCTTATTGCTTCCTCTACCCTTATATGTATCGCATTGAAACAATCTTATTAAGAATAGTACTTTGTTTCAGCCTTTTCGTTAGCTACAAAGTGGTCTGCGATTTATTTCCATTAAGAAATTTTTGTCTGTTAAGGATTCCGAAATTGAGTGTTGCATCATCATCAAGCTCATGTGACTTGCAGAAAAAAGAATCGCAAAAAATTGCAGAATAAAAATAAAGTCACAATACATGCATCTATAATATAATAATTTAACTATACAGTGCTTCTGATGATTAGCCCCACGTGTCAATTGTTGATAAATTATATACGGTCTACATAAGACCGCGTTAGGCAATATAAATTAATTTATATAAATGACACTAACCTCGATCCGTAGGGAGATAACTTTATTTATTTGAACAAATCTTGTCAGTTAATGATCTCTATGTTTTAGTCATGCTCTGCTTCTGATATCAATTATTGATAAATTATATACGGTCTACATAAGACCGCGTTAGACAGAAATATAAATTAATTTATATAAATGACACTAACCTCGATCCGTAGGGGAGATAACTTTAATTTCTTTAGACAAATCTTAATCAAGTTAATGATCTCCTATGTTTTAGTCATGCTCTATTTATGTTCTTCTCTTTGATGAATAGAGAGAAAAGTAACGTTGCCAAGCATAGGGACTACAACCGTATACATTAAGGAAAGCCATAACTTTTCAGTTATTGTCCCATCAATATTAATAACTAAAATTTAATTAGGTTCCTTCGTACCGTCAAGTTGGGATGATCAAAGGTAATATTGTAATTTCACATCTAACTAATAAATGCTTCAAGAATATGTGTTAAAACTTAA
>JACEIK010001291.1:183552-197576 GCA_018107945.1 Datura stramonium
TTACTTTAATTACGATAGTTCAAGGCTCTTATTGAAATCAATATTTTCATTATATATTTTCTCAAGCTTGAAAGTAGTTGAAAGATTCAAAGAAATGAGATATACCATTTAGATCTATGAGTTAGCAATATAAGTCGAGTCAAGGATATAAACATAGGTTGTAGTTTTTATGCATTGTGAAAATATCGCGACATTTAATTCTCTACCCATAAGTCGTGTTAGAAAGGGAGAGGAGTTAGTTTCAGTAGCTATAGACGTACAAAAAAAATATATATGCGACCCTCTAAAATTTTATAGGGCAAAAAAGATTGAAGGTAATGATCACTCTTTTCTTTAATTAAGTTCCTGGACAACACATTCATGTTGGGTGATTTGTCAAGGTAGAAGATTTTTTTTCATAACTTAAATATCGGCCTACATGCATATTTGTCATCTTAAATAATTTTTTCCCTAATTTAATATTCTCCTTTTGACATAAAATCACTTTAGCTACATATGTCATGAAATTTTCTGTTAATTTATTAGTTGCAAAGATGCAATATAAAATAATTATATTAAATTTTAAATCCCAAGACTCATCTAGTATAATAATATGATTGAATAAAATAGCAAATTTTTTATTATTAAATTGAAATAGATCAAAAATATGAAAATGAACTTGAATCATTCTTAATTATTGGATTGGGAGTCCTACAGGAGCTGCTCTCGAATGTGCTTACCTTACCTTGTCGTCGATTACCTTCTGACTCTCATGGGACTTCATCCCATCTCTTGAAGGGATCTTTATTGATTATATCCCATGGACCACTAAGAAGTGACATTATATTCTTTTCGTTTTAATTTAAATTAAATTTATAATACGAACTGAATATCGTATATTTTTCCAAAATTTAAACTTGTTCAAATTTTTCTTCAAATTATTACTCTTATATATATTTAAGAAACCTAAAGAAATAATATGAAGAAATTAAATTTGAAAATTTTAGAAAAGATTCATGCGGAACTCTAAAGTTGTTTGTATTCAAAATTTTGAGAATAAATAACATTAATTTTGAAATTTTAGAAGGTAGAACCCACTAAACATTTTTTTAAATGAATCATGGCTATGAGATTGAATTTTTTTTAGTCAAAATAAAAGCCCAGGAGGGCAAGTTCGGCAGTGGGCCGGTCAAACGGATCAACCCAATAAGGAAGTTAAACAAAAGATAATCTGTAAAAGCAAAAAAAGAAACTAAAAAAGCAAAAGCAAATATCCAAATCTAGATATTTATATATTAGTCAACGATGGTTATGTTGCTCACCCCAAATCTGCACTTGTGCTTTCTCTATGTCCTCATGCTCTACGTTGTTGTGGTGGTGCATCTTGGAGCTTGACGTCTTGCTGTGATGGTCTACGACGTTTCATTATCTGTAAGAATTTGCTTTGTGGAGTTCCTAGTTGCATCGTCCCTTCTCCTCTTTTCCTTTTCCATTCCTTAAAGTTCTTTTTCATTTTTATCCAGGTGAAGCTTTGATCCTTTACTAGCTAGGTTGTGTGTTTATTTCATTGTTGCAGTCGCTTATATAGTTCATAGATTAAGATAAGTTTTGTTACTCTTCTAGTCCGTGCGAAACATCATTTCTGTTCTAATTTAACCTTTCTCGTCTGTTTTGTAAGGTTGGCAGATAACAATATGCTCTCAGAGGTTCTACTTGCATGTTTATTCTGCTCATTCTTATTTGCATGACAACTTTCAATTTGACATCTGGCTTGTAATGTTGATTTGTTCTTTTCTAATCTGTAATAACTATATGAAGTATGTGTGAGCATCAGAAACCTAAGTATTCAGACTATATGTTTTCTACTAGCCTCTGTGTTGTTGATGTAGATCTGTACCCTTGTTTTATCTTTCATTGTTTTTCTCTGCATGTCTGATATTGCTGTATCTTTCTTGTTTTCATTCTGATAGCTGGTATTTGAGCTTCGTCAATATTTAGTAGTCTTCTGCCCAATGATGTTAGTTCTTGAAAATTATTTATAGACTATTGTTTCTCCTTTTCAAAAGCTATATTTGTTTGATAGTATGCAAGTGTATTGCTTTCCCTAGAGACATGTTGAATCTCTGTGTTTATCTGTATCATAAGTGTTCTTGTCTTCTCCGCCTTTTCTACAATCTCTTATGGAATCTTCCATATATCTTGTAGTATCTTCATCGGGATCAAAGAGTCTATCTCAATGATGACATTTCTAATATCCTGTGCTAAACAATAATACATAGCTACTTGTACTGTTGTGTCTTATGCTTCTATATAATTGGTTATTATTCCAATTTGTCCTTCTTGGGCATATATCAAGTCTCCTAGGCTATTTCTTAAGTAAAAGTCATAAGAACTCCTCCCTAAATTTTCTTGGCTAACACCATTTATATTGTATTTTACCTTTCCTATGGTAGGTTTAACCCACCCCACTAAACAGTAGTGTATTTTGGGTTTATAACTACTGAGGTGACGAAGCATAAATATCCAATATGGGGGGACATATCTTATCCATAGGTAGTTCAATCTTATAAGATGATGGATAGTTTGTTGTACTTGATACAATATTCTATTATAGGTAGTGTCTTTTTCATGTCTTATTGAGTTTCTTCTCTTTCATAATTTCCACATTATGATGTCAAGAATTGCCTGATAAATAGTTTTTAGCTTAGGAGTTATGGGTGTTGTCCATTATTTGATTATAACTTATTGCAGTTGCTACCCTTCAATATTAAGACCCGCATAGGAAGCAAACTGTCTTCAAAGCTTTAAGACTATTAGAGATGTTAGAAATAAGTGAGACATAGTTTCTTGTTTATATTCCTCACAACACCAACTTCTAGAGGCATTACTGATTCTCATGATTGTTAGATTGTCATAAGTAGAAAATTTTCTCTTCCATGCCCTTCTTAAGAAGAAACAGATTTTGATTGGTAGTCCCTTTACCTAAATATGATTATAGCTTTGTAGTTTCTCATATTTCCTTCTTACTTCCTCCCAGGCAAACTTCACACTACATCTCCCAATAATATTACACATCCACCATACTTTATCATTATACTGATAAGTAAGCTTTAGAATGATGTTCTTTGTGATGAGATGTATCGTCTCACCTGATAGATAGTCATGAAGTTTTTGTATATTTCAAGTTCATCCCCTATGAACTCCTTCTCTTCTATTTCATCACCCACAAGTTGATTCTCTACAAAATATAGTACATCTTGCTTGGTCCAATTGTAATACCAGAAGATTAAGTTTTTTGTTTTTAGCTGCCACCATAGTTGATGTTCTATCTCTTTCTCACTTTAATCATCTTCTCTCAAACATGTGAAATTTTTTATCATAAGTTATTATTGGATGTATTTTTTTTACAGTATTTATTAGCCGTGTAAGAACTCTATGGTAACCTTAATGTTCTGAAAGTTCACCACAATTTGAAAAATAGAGCCTTGAAAATATCATGTAATAATCTAAAACATATTCCTCCCTCATCCTTGGGGAAGCATACCTGATCCCAAGCCACCCAGTGATTCTTAATTACCCTAGTAGTGTTGCTCCAGAAGAACTTTGCAATTTTTTTTGTATCTGCTCAATTAATCCTCTAGGTGGGTTCATAACTGACAACAAATAAATTGACATGGTATGTAGCACATGAGTTATTAAAATAGCTCTTCCTCCCAAAGTTAGTAGTTTGTTTTTCCAGGATATGACTCTTCTCATCATCTTTTTAACAAGATCCTCATAATAGATTATCTTCCTTCTTCTATAGTAACCTAGATAGGTGAAAGGAAAGGTGTCTTTTCTCATCCCTGTTCTCCACTTAGTCTATTTATTAGCTATTGGCATTCTTCTCGTGAACGTAGAAAGAGCTTTTGTCATTGTTAACTAGCTGTCCTGAAATATCTTTATAGTCCCTTAGCATTTTTATCTTCTTTTTCATAGATTTTGATTTTGCTGAATATAAAAGAATGGTGTTATTTGCATAGAATAGATGATAAATTTGTAGACTCCATTTACAGAGACCATATTTCTTGAAATCTCTATCTTCATGTAACTTATTCAGCCCTCTATCTAATACTTCTATTGCAATATTAAACAAAGTATGAGGTAAAATATCCCCTTGTTTCAAGCCTCTGATGGATTAAAAAGTTCCATAGTATTGCCCATTAACTAAGATTGAGTACCAATTGTTAGAGATCAACCTCCAAATCATATCTATGATCACCTTTGAAAATCCCTATTGTCTCATTACCTTAGTAAGAAATATCCAGGACACTCTATCATATGCTTTGTCCATGTCCAGCTTCATCAACACATTGTAAAATTTATTTTTTATAGTGAAGTCTCAAACTATTTCCTGATCTAGTAACACATTTTCCATTATACTCCTCTGTAATACCCCTGAAGTTCCTAAGCTTAGACTCGAGATTTTAAATAAAAAGAGGCAGGAAATCTGATATTTCTTCTCAGAATGACTCGTGGTACAGGTCGTTGGTGGGTCTAATGACCTGTTGGTTGTGCCCTTGGTGAGAAGTTATAGAATTGGACTTGTGAGTAACGGGTCTAGGAACGACCCGTTGTTTGATGTAACGAGTCATTGTAAATGGGTCATTGTGAAGGTGGTCTTGGTCAAAGAAGGCTGGCACGAGTCATGGGATGACTTGTTGTTGGGAACAATGAGCTGTTATAAGAGTCAGTTGGGAGGACTTCCAGGATAGGAGCAGTGGTGACAACGGCTGGCAACAATAAGTCATTGGAGCTTGTAACGACTCATCCTGTACGGTCGTGGTAGAAGACCTGAGACAGGAAATAGGGATGAGACAACGAGCGAAGTAACGGGTCGTGGGAGCAAGGGACGACCCGTCGTGTTGGTTGTTACTTCGAACAATGACTAATTTCCTGCGAGTTTAGTAAGGGTAAATCCGTAACTTCTAAGCTCCTAAGTCCTATACTATATCATTTTAAGCTAAGAAAAGGGTGTTTTAAGAGGATTAAACATATTCAAAATCCATTCTCTTCCATGCATGCAACCTAGGGGTTTCTAAGGGTGATCAAGCTTAGGAATCATCAAGTTCTTCTCCAAAATCCATTGGGATTTCTAGAGGGTTGGTGAAATCAGATTCTTCTAGGTATGTAAGGCTATGAATGGGTATATCCCTCCACACCCATGCTCAATCCCTCTCCAATTCATGAAGTTCTAGTTGATGAATCTATGGGGTATTAACCCAACATGTGAATTCTCTAAGTTTCAAATCATGGGTAAGATCTAAGCATATTTCTAATGTTGAATTATGACTAATGAACATATTTTACAATGCTTTCAATTATAAATTATGTTTTTCAAGTTTTATAAATTATGATGCCCGTCCATGAAAGTTCATGAAAGTCGAGATCTATGATATATTATTCAAGCATGATGAGATGTATATGAAGAAAGTATGATTTCGAATCACCCACGTCTGTATTCATGTTTTCAAATGATCAAGTCCATGTTAAACATGTTTAAGTATTGGGTAAGCCCAGATGATCAAGTATGTTTCATGATTTATCTAAATTTTATGTTATTATCTTACCACATGTATTTTAGAATCTAAACTCCCACTATTTTCAGCTTGTGATATGGTTTGAGCCCAAGGTTCTTCATGTTATGATTTCAGATTTATTTTTTAGATTTATGAATGTATGTTATGAGTCAGCTTCATCACTAGATGATGGTTCAACTTCATTGAAAAATGATGGAGAGAATTTGCATATTTTTGAAGGTAGTGTCTAGCACCGAGTAGCTAAGGGTCAATTAACCCTATGCCTCAGAAATACGTGCCAACATAGGTATATTTAGATTATTTGGGACCTCCCTTGTGAGCTTCCCCTGCCCCCAAGGGGTCTTCAATTTGATATCGATATCATGGCAGCGTCCTTATCCCTGGCAAGGCTTTGAATGACTCTGCCCCCTTGAGTGTGATAGTCGGAACCACGTAAGCTCTATCATGGTAATGTCGGTTATATGCATGTTCATTATTCATGATATTATGTTTTCAACAGGTTTGACCCAATGTTCAATTCTACTTATGATTATCAGTTTTCTTCTTTGGGTCATTCGATTTAGTTATGATATTTAGTTATGTTCAGATCATGATTTCAAAAAATAGCATGCAAGTCCTACTATCAGAATCTTATTTTAATTATGTTCTATGATATGCATGATTTATGATTTTACTTACTTAGCGGTTTTACTTACCTTACATACTCGGTACATTCCACGTACTGACCGCATACTCTATGCGGTATCGTTTCATGATACAGGCTCGAATATTTAGGCTTAGTTTCATCATAAGCCAGATCTGCAACATTAGCATATATCAACCAGAGTGGTGAGTCATCATCTTTCGATGGCCCTTCTTCTCAGTTGTATCTAGTACTTTTAGTTTCAGACTTTTGTGAGTTAGTTGGGGTCTTGTCCCATCAACTCGTCAATAGTAGAGGCTTTTCAGACATAGCATGTAATCAACTTCGGTCTTGAGTTATGTATTCCGATGTTATGAGATTATCAGACTTCCGCTATATTAATTATGTTGATCTTCCGCTTTATTATGATTGAGTTAGATGTCATGTTCATGCCATAGGTCGACTTGGAGCCTCTCGGTGTAATGCCCTGGAAACTCAAAATCTAAATTGGGGACTTAAATCAGGAAATCTGAAAAAAACTACAGAAATGCTATAGGACGACTCACCTAACGAGTCGTTATGAGACCCAACGAATCATTAGGTCAGTCGTGAGGAGAAAGAGTAAGTATTGAAAATGAGAAGCAGTGCACGCAACGAGAGACTTCACGAGTCGTGGTCACTGACCACGACCCGTTAAGTTGCTCGTGGTCAGGCCTGTGTCAAGGAATTTTAAAGTTGGTCAGTGTACTTGACGGGTGGGGACAACGAGTCATGGTCACCCGTAACGACTCATTATGTCCCCCGTTGCTAGCCTTAATCAGTTTTTAGGCAGTGTACCTAATGAGTGCTACCACGAGTCGTCACCAGTGGCAACGACCCATTAGGTGACTTGTTATCAAACTTAGCCTTTAATCTTATGAAGTGAGACAGTATGGTCCACGACTGGTGACTACGAGTCGTGATCAGTGACCATGACTCGTTAGGTCCCTCGTGGTGAACTACTGAGGAGCCTAGGCAGTGTACCTGACGGGAGTGACCACGAGTCGTGGTCAGCCACCATGACCCGTTAGGTCATCCGTTAGGGTCACCTGACAGTTTTCTCCAGCGATTTTCTAAGGGATATTTAGTAATTTTCTATTCTCCTAAGCTTTAAACCACGTCATTTTGGACGTAGAATCAGACTTATTAGAGGTTTTGGACGGTTCCTCCCCTCATTCTCATGTTTATTCTCAGAAAACTTATCGAAAGTTCTCTCAAGAAACTTCCAAGAAAGCTTAGGGTTGTCCTCCATTGCAGCAGTTCAAGTCATCTTGAATTTTAGTCCGGAATGTGGGAATTCAACAAGGAAATTGTTCTTCCCCTGTGTCCCCTAAAAACTACCCATAATCTCCCTATTAGTTTTAGCCCTGAGCTTTCGAATACGAATGAATTTCATGTAATTTCTCGTTAATTTCGCCTGGAATAATATCCATGTTGATTGTCCATATTATCTTTATTAGTTCCCAATTAAGTTGTCAATGTTCGTACAAAAGTGAATTTAAGCCCTAACTTTCGAGTAATGATTTTTGCTTATTGAATTCCATCTAGTGAATGAAGAATGTTTTGGGCTGGATTTCCTAGAAATTCTTATTATATATATGTTGAGCAACTATTCCATTGATAATTATGATTTTAGCCTTGTCGGATGAGATTTCTTTAATTCTTGAATTTTTGCTATAGTATGGAATTCCTGTGTTGTTGGAATGAGTTGAGTTATCTATTAGCTGCTTAGTAATTCAGTTCAGTAGAACGTAGAACCTCTTCAAAACTATTAAGAAATTGTCAACTGATCTGACTTCAGTCTTTTTTCGAGGTGTCAGTGGTGCCTCTCAGTTATTAAAATCAGACTCAGATTATAGTTATTTGGTCCATTTGGCGGTCATGACATTCTAGTTACATAGATCTGACCAGACCCAGGATCCCAGTTCAGTTATAGTTTGTTCTTAGACGGTTACGACGCTTCCAGATAAGCAGCTCTGACCAGTCTAGAACCCAGTTTTAGAATCTAATCCAATAAGACTCTCAGGGTACTATCAGTTATATGTCCCTGACTAGTCTTGGGAGCCAGTTTCGAGCTATTAGCCTAGTAGTTTAGTTTAAGTTTTCCGTGGGAGTAGAATTTAACACCGAGGGGCCGGGGTTCCAGTGCACCCAGGTTCCCAGAACTAAGTTGCCAGCGTAGGTTACAATATTACTTGGCCTGATTGGCCTTAGACTTTTTTGATCACCCAGTTCATGCATTTATACCTTTACAAGGTATATTGGGTCCTACCGGTGGGGTGTATACATCGGACTCCATGTTTAGCTCACGTGGTTATATGTTGGTTATAGACTCTTCCACTAGTCAGTTTAGTTCAGTCTCAGTTATTGATAGTTCAGTTCAGTTCAGATCAGTTCAGTGTGGTCTCTCAGACTTAGTATTTCAGACTTAGGGCATGTCTTGACCATCATACAAGGTCACCTTGACCATTTCAGTTTACATCAGTAGTTCAGTTTAGCTACCTGTTGGTAATTGCGTGTTATTTCAGTTCAGACTTTATATTCAGATATGTTTTCTCTCACTCACTCAAACATTTAAAGTATTGATGTATACTTTTATGCTGTATCATTTCATGATACAGCTGCAGGTTCCCAGACTCAGCATCGTTAGCCGTTGCGATCTAGATCCTCCTCCGCTGCAGCCGAAGTGTGAGTCCTCATCATTCGAGGGTCTTGCTTTACTTTCTTTTAGTTGAGTTGTTATTTTAGTTAGATTTTGAGTTAGCTGGGGGCTTCTCCCAGCAACTCCTCAGTTAGATGGCTTTCATACCAGACTTGATTTCATATTCTCAGATATTTTAAATTTCTAAATTCAAATTTTAATTTTCATAAATGCTATTATGTATTGTTTCAAATTTCTGTTGTGCATGATTTCTCAGAATACTAGTGTATGATAGACCAGGGGTTGACTTGGGGTCACGTGTGACTTCAAGTACCGTGTTGCATCCAGGGTGTAGGCTCGGGGTGTAACAAACTTGGTATTAGAGCACTAGGTTTAGAGTATCCTCGGAAAGTCTGAAAGCCGCATCGAGTAGTGTCCTTTTCATAGGTGTGAAACGCACTACACTTATGACGAGGAGGCTATAAGATGTTAATAGGTAAACTTCCTGTTGTTCATACACCTTATCGTGCGTTAAATCTCAATTCTAGAAATGCCCTCCTAATTCGTTCTCTATTTCTTTTCAATGAATCATGCCTCCCAGACGTGGTAACGAAAGAAGGACCGGTAACGCTAACAAACCTGCCCCATCAGCCCCGACAACTCCCCAAGATGATTCAATATCTACCGCCGAATTCCAGGTGGCCATTCAACTGCTGGCCCAAACAATCACCAACCAGGTGAACCAACAGATGGTACCGATGAACACCAACGGGTCCGCAGCGATTGCGAGGGTGCGGGACTTTACTCTTATGAACCCTCCATCTTTTCAGGGATCCAAAGTAGGGGAGGATCCCTAGGAGTTCGTGGATGAGGTCAGGAAGATCACCCACATTATGGGTGTCAGCTCCTCAGAAAGTGCTGATCTGGCTGCCTACCAGCTCAAAGGGGTAGCTCAGGTCTGGCATGACCAGTGGAAAGAGGGGCGACCAACCGGAGCAAGACCAGTGGAGTGGGGAGAATTCCACATAGCTTTCTTGGACAGATTTTTCCCTCGGGAGCTGAGGGAGACAAAGATGGCGGAGTTTATGAATTTGTGACAGGGCAACAGAACGGTGGAGGAGTATGCTCTGGAGTTTACTAGGCTGTCTAAGTATGCTCCAGAGATGGTAGCCGAGCCAAGGGATCGCATGCTGAAGTTTGTAAATGGAGTGTCAAATCTGATCCTCAAGGAGTGCATACCGCAATGCTGGTTAAGGACATGGATCTTTCTAGCTTGATTGTTTAAGCCCAGTAGATTGAGGCTGAAAAGATGATGGATATGGAGCAAAAGAATAAACGGGCAAGGACTGGCCAGTTAGATTTCGGCCATCAGAGGTCTAGCGGTAGTAGCCCCCCAACGCAGCAGCAGCAACAACAACAGAGAGCCCCAACACCCAGTTCATCCAGCGCCCCAACCTTTCGGTCCCGCCAGGATCGGAGGGGTGGGTCATCTAGCACTCAGTCTCAGGCTCACAGTACCGGGAACAAGTATCCAGCTTGTCCCAAGTGTGGTAGGAATCACCCGGGAGAATGCCTTCAAGGATGAGAGGGTTGTTTTGGGTGTGGATAGCTTGGACACTGACTTAAGGAGTGCCCATCAGCAGGGCGAGGTGTAGCACCCCATTTTCCTCGCGGAAAGCGAGATTCGACACGTGACAACTCTTTTAGGATTTAAAAGAGTGAAGAGTCGCCACCTAACAAATTAAGGTGCGTTAGGACACCATTCTAAACTAACTAAACGATAACTTTGTTCAACTAGTCTGTGTCACCAAAACTCGGGTAAGGGCTCAAGTTACCTCGAAAGAAAGGTGTTAAGCACCTTTCGAGGTCCACAACTGTGGGTCCTGACCGAATTCACTATTACGTGGGGGAGTTACTAAGCGAACAAATAAAGTTAATTAATTTATTAAAACTAACCTGACTATGTGATTTAGGCAAATAAACTTTCGTTTTTAGAATATATAAATAAGCTAAATAAAACTAAGTTATTTACTAGTTGATGCGAAAATTAAAAGGCAAGATATAGCTAAATTTGGGCATATATGTAAAATTTATTTCAACACAAATAAATACTCGATTGACAATTAAATTAATTTAAATATGCAAACTGATCAAATGGAAAGGTAATACACCAAAAAAATTTTCTAGTTGATAAAAACTGTATGATGAATAATAATTAAGATATTTCCTAATTAAAACGTCTCAATACAAATCGATATAATACACTAACTGATATAACACTTAAAATACACACAACTTATTTGCTAAATATAAAAGAGAAATATTTTGTTTAAAATTGGAAGCAAATTAGAGCATGCCATGACATTGTTAGGACCTCATATATAATTTAAAACTATTTTTTTTAAAGAAGAACTAAGTACTACGGCAATGCTAATTTATTTATTAAATATGCAGATAATAAAAAACGAAGATATTATTATTTAAAATAGCCAAATTAAACAAGCAAGGAGAAAGCAATTTTAAAAAATAAGGTAAACGGTACTTTTATTTACTAACTCATATGAATTTTAATTATCCCAAACAAAGTAAAAAAAAGATAAGAAAAGCTATAATTCATAAATATTTTTTATAACAATGTGAACATTTTCAAATATTTGTTAAACTTAGAAAGAGTTAATAATCTAAAAAATATTTGTTGCTTTATAGGGAAGGCAATACGATATAATGGATCGTGACCTTTGGTCCTAGCAGCAAGTTAATTGGAGGTCGGTCTTAAATTAAAATATATATTCAAAATGATTTGAATAAAGATTTGAATTTTGAAATATAAACATATAAATATCTACCTATAAATATACATAATCCCTTTAAAAATCTTAGGTTGATGGTACTTCCGGGGAATGGGTCGGCTTAGTTAAAAAATTACGGAATTAGAGGACAATATTATATGTTAGTTAATGATTTATAAAACGCATTGTCTATTTATTAGTTGACAAAAGAAAATAGGCAATGATTTTGACAAAGAAACAACAAAAGGATTTTGTGAGAAAATGCGAGTTGAAAGAAATAAAAAGAAATTTAAACAAACACATAAGTCCCCACCCCCTTTGAACATCTCCCTTTTTCACTATTATCAATGTTTATTTCATTCATTACAATTGATAAGAAAAAAATAAATAAGTTACAAAAAATAAAATAAATCTAAAACAATTAAATTCCCAGGCCATTTCTTGTCCCGACGATTCTTCAATGAAATTCCTAAGTAAAATAATTGACATCTGCTTAAATGTTAAATACGATAGCAGATGCAAAACAATAATCTTGAACTTGATAAGCCATGCTAAAGAACATATTAGCACATAGTCATTATAAGAGATGCAGTTTAAAAGACTAAATAAAAGGATTTAATATATAAGTAATCGCCATTTTTTGCAAAGTTAGATATACTAACCAACCAATGATTTAATTTAGTGGGAAAACAACGAGCCAATAATTCCACCCAGACCTCAACACATCAAGATCACAAGAATCTCATGGATTCCGAGCAATGCTTGTGTTGAGGAGGTATACAAGATTAAAGAATTATAGAAGAGAGCCGAGCATGTAGAAAAATGTTTGGTAGTAGTACTAGTGCAGCAATGGAGGCAAAACACTAGTCAATGATACTATTTAGTATATGAAATCATATTAGGATACTATTCTTCTTAAATTCTTCAAGGTAGGTGTTTGAATGATAAGACTTAACAGAATAGGAGAGGTTCCCCACCGAATAAATAAAAGAAGAGGGATGCTTTTATAGCTAAAACCTAAAGGGCTAAATGAGAAAGGTTAATTAAATCACAAAATCAATCATAGGCATAAAAGGAATAAAAATGAACAGCTAAAAAAAGATTCTTTTCCTTAATTACCAAAAGCTGCAACTATATGAAATAAATAAATAAATAATAAAATCAAATAAAGAGCAAATCAAATCAGAATTTACACTAAATCAATCAAGGGAGTGGCATAAGACAATCCGTAAGAATAAGTCAAGAAATTATTTTTTCCTTAATCAACGAAAATCAGAAACCAAGATCCATCAATAAATCTCTATTTATCATAGTTAATAGATTCGGAGAACAAACAAACTAGTTGTCCAAAAATAGTTTTGTTATATTAAATTAGAGGCAGAAAATGAAACAATAAAAATGAAAATTTTCATAAATCAGTGAGTACCAAAATCACTCTAGACTTTGCAAATAAGATTCACATTACCATATTTTAAAAATTCTTTTCTTGATAAATATAGTAAATATAAATAAAATAAAATAAATAAATCGATTACTGCTTATTTGAATTTGTCACTGTAATTACACGTTCAGAATATGGATTTTCAAATTAAGCAGAGAAACTTCCCCGTGTCATACAAAATAAAAATTTGAAAGAAAATAGTCGTATTTGTAATGACTTGCAACATATAAAATGTATACGATGCCATGCTTAATATAAGGCGCGAGNGTGGAGATGTAGGTCGTATTTGTAATGACTTGCAACATATAAAATGTATACGATGCCATGCTTAATATAAGGCGCGAGAAATCAATGTAGCAATATATCATACCCTATACAGATGGCGAAGATAATAGATGGATAGTGATTTCATGTAGATATATATATACACACATAAAAGCAAGACCAAATGTAGACGACTTTCACCAAAGTTTCAACAAGAGCAGTGATACACACATTCCAAAACACTAATTTTTTTTATAAGAACATTCAGCTAGATTAAGGTGTGATAAGAACAAAAATTCATGAACATTAGGCCCTTCTATGTGATATTCTTAGAGAAAATATGAATAATAATCTAAATATTTTCTGACGAGCACAAACAAGAATTAATTTTAGATCTAGTGTTACACCCCGTAAAATTTCTGTCACATAGATGGCCTATTCGCATGTTGGTTAAGAGTTTTAGAATGCCATACATGCTAGAAAAAGGCCCGGGGGAAAGATCGGACAAGCGCTAAGTCGGCGCGTCGCAAGGCAAAATGTGACTTATAAATCGCATTCCAGGAATGCGACTTATAGTGACAATTATATATATGCCCCCACTTCGGTCCATTTAATTAACACATCAATAATTTCCAGTGAAGTCGCAAAAAAACAGAGGGTTCGTAAGGTT
>JACEIK010001291.1:281973-299875 GCA_018107945.1 Datura stramonium
ATACTTGAACATACATCATAGATCTCAACTTTCATGAACTTTCATGGATGGGCATCATAATTTATAAAACTTGAAAACATGATTTATAATTGAAAACATTGTAAGACTTGCCCATGAATAATAATTAATAATTAGAAATATGCTTAGATCATACACATGGTAGAAACTTAGGGAATTCATGCATTGGGTTAAAACCCCATAGAATCAACAAGTAGATTTTCATAAATTAGAGAGGGATTGGGCATGGGTGTTGACAATTTCACCCATTCATAAACTTACATACCTAAGAAGGACAGATTCTACAACTCCCTTGATTTCCAATGAAGAATTGATTCAGAAATTGGAGAACTAGACTTGATCACCTCTCGAAAACCTCTAAACTTGCATGCATGAATTAGGAATGACTTTGAATGAACTCACCCTTCTTAAAACTCACTATTCATAGCTGAAAACGACATAGTTTAGGCCTTATTATAATAGTAATTATGGAAAAGCCCTTACTAAATTCGCAGGGAAAATAGACTGCCAGTCCCAACGAGGGACTAGAAGAGTCATCACCATGGACCGCGACTCGTGGTCAGAAGTCGTTAAGTACACTGCCAACCTTTCACCTGAAGCTCATCAAGGGGGACCTAACGAGTCGTTACGTGTGACCACGACTCGTGGTCACCTCTCGTTATCTTCACTGCCCATAATTTCCCTTTCTTCAACCAACCTTGACCACGGCTAACTCAACGAGTCGTGGGGCTGGCCAAGACTCATGGCATGCCAGTGATGACCTAAAAACATGAATTTCCAACTTAAGTCATACACCTAATCACAAGTCACTTAACAACTCGGGGTCATCCTGACTAGTCACAGGACGACTCATTTTGTGACCTGGTGCAGAAAATCCTATTTTCTCTGTTTTAACTCCCAGGTCTGATCTTAGGGTTTCCGGGCATTATGTTACAGTCCTATATTACTTGACGACCATATGTGCTTGGGTGACATAAGGAACGCCTTGAGCTTTAAGACTACACGCTCCTCTATATAAGGCTTAGCTGGTGCAGTCGCACGGTTCTTCTGATCCAGATCAATCTTTTTTGAAGCATAAGTATACATCCCCATACCAGCAAGTGCACTATCTCATCGCCCCCATTTATCTCACCAGCATCAACATTCATCAACACTATTGCTAAGTTATAAATACTCAACCTCTCCTCAATAGGCATCATTAGAAGCTCAGCCTCCACAATATCAATCACTGAGACCACCCTCATATCATTTGTATTCTTTACAAACCAGCACACATTGAAAGTCACTTCTTCATTAGTCAAGGAACTTCAATTATCTGATTTTCATGTCCACTAGGGCATGACTGGTGGCAAGGAATGGCCGCCCCAAAATAATAGGGACCTCAAAATCCACCTCACAGTCAAGAACAACAAAATCGGCCAAAAAAATAAAAGGACTCAACCTTCACTAGAATATCATAAATAATTCCCACCAAATTTTCACTATACGATCTACCATCAAAAGCCGCATTGTAGTCGATTTGGGGGCTCCCAAGCCTAACTGTCTGGACATTGCTAGCAGCATAAGATTAATACTAGCCCTCAGATCACATAGTGCCTTAGAAAAATTAAAAGCTCCAATAGTGCATGAGACGGTGAAAGATCCAAGGTCTTTCTTTTTCTGCACAAGAGACCGAGATGCTTGCACGACAATGGTGCAAATTGTCCGAAGTGTCAAAGCTCACGGTCCTCTTCTTAGTGACAAGATCCTTCATATACTTTGCCAAGCTAGGCTTCTGCTCAAGCGCCTCGACTAAGGGGATGTTCATAGATAATAAGTTCAGCATCGAAATAAATTTATGATACTTCCTTTCTTCGGCCCTCTTCTTCAACCTATGTTGGAAAGGTGAACGAGGTCTGGGAATAGGAGTCAATTTCTTAGGGACCTCCTTCTCCATCCCCTTTCTAGAAGCACTCTCCTTTCCAATAGTAGGAGTTGTCTTTTTAGCTGCATCATCAACCACGACCTGATTGTTGGAATCCACCACTTTTTATCATTTCTCAACTCGGGCTCAACTCGTTCATCATCCATAATCGACATAGGAGGATTAACTGTCGATTTATGCTTCTAGTAGTAACAACCATACAATGACTGTTACTTTTTGGGTTTTGCACTATGATACTAGGAAGTGTGCCATTCTGCCTCTGATTCATAGCAACAGACATCTGACCAAGTTGTTGCTCAATTTTGTTGATAGCAATGGCATATGACTCTACCTTTTGGTTCATCCCAGAAATATCTATGCGAAGCTCCTTAAAATGGACATCATTAGCCTCCATCTATTTCAAGACTTTGGATAACATATTCTCCACCCTAGAACCATTAGATTCTGCTTCTCAGTTTCCTAGGGGAACATATAGACCACTTCTATCATTTTTGTAACAACCACGCTTCTTCCAGTCACCATTGTCTCTGCCTCTACTCTTATCCTTGTATTGCCATCGATTGTAGTTGTTGTCTCTATAATAGCTTCGACCGTGGTTCCCTTGACCTTGGCACCAAGAGTATTGGTTATACCCTTGCGCACTGGTCCAAAAACCTAACGCTTGATCATTTAAATAATTAGCTTATTCCTCAAACTCTAACTCTCCACCATCATTCCTTTGGGATTTTCCTTGAAAACCTACTGCATTTACCTTTTCTATTCCAACTCCCATAATATGCTTGGCAAGGATCCCCATCGTAGTTTTAATCTCTGTATTATCATGCTCTTTATCTTTCCTTCTCTGCTCCACAAACATACCTACTGCATAAGTACCAACAAGAACTTCTTCCTGTTGTGTGTGCCATGCGCGGTTGGTCTTAGTGATCCTATCAACTACCTCAGCAGCCTCAACATAGGTATGAGTCATTAATGTCCCTCCAAAAATAGTATCGGCCACTACCTTTGTATTAGCATTCAAAGACCTATAGATGATCTCCAATAGTGTATCCTCTGGTATCCTATGGTTGGGCACTTGTTTCATCTTTTAGTTGAACCTCAACCAAGTCTCATGTAATGCCTCAAAATTTAACTATCTGAAATTGTATATCTCATCCCTCAGCTGCAATGCTTTGAAAGGTGGAAAGAATCTCTCCAAGAAAGCCCTTTTGAGTTCCATCCAAGTATTAATAGAATCATTTGGAAACTCAGGCAACTATAGTGTTGCCTCACTCCCCAATGAAAAGGGAAATAACCTCATCCAGATTGCATTTTGATTTACCCTCGATTATTTGTATTCCTTGCAGATACCCACAAAATTTATCAAGTGAATATGTGCATCATCAATATCATGACCAAAAAATATCCACTTCATATTAAGCAATTGGATCATTGCGCTAGTAATGTCAAACTTTGCCCCAACAGGCAAAGGGGGAGAAACAATAGCACTAGTTGAATCGGCCTCATCATCGTCATCAAATTACCAGTGCCTCTGCTAGTTTGGACCTCTAATTCGTCTAGCTCGCTCAGCATCTGTAGCTTGGCGTTTCTCTACAGCAAGACTAGTTGCCTCACATTCTCGTGCATGAGCCTGTCCTTCAGCCAACATCTGGGTTGCTGCTTCTTCCACAGTCTCCTGATCGCGGATGTTGGCTATTTTCCTTCTAGTTCTCAAAGTTTGCTCAAGTTCATGATCAATTGGAACCAGGGTTTTTTCTTGGCTCCGAGTACTGAGCTTACACGAACCTAAAACCTAGAAAAAAAAACAAAATAAAAAACAAAAATAAAATGAAAATAAGGACCAACGACAAAGCAAACACAATTAACTAATCATAAGATGTATTCCTCAATAACGATGCCAAAATTTGATGTCACCCAAATTACAGCTCTAGATGAGGTATAAAGAGGTCGATGTTCAAATATAGAACCCAACAATGGTTGGGGCTGAATCCCACGAGGAATATGGCGAGGACCTTGATTAATGTGTTCATTATTGCTATTAGTTTACTTATTTCCTATGGGGGAGGTTTGTAACAAGAAATAATGTAAAAATAGTATGTAGCAGTGAGTAAATTCTTTGCTAATGTTGCTTATATTTAATGAGTGAGTCGACTATGACTATGTTCCCCATGATTTCATAACAATGCAAGATTGTTGTATTAGTGATCTATTATGGTATTTATCATGCAATAATTATAAGTTAACTTCACCTAAATGGTTAGTCCCCTAAATAGATGATTATCACCACACAACTTGATCTGTATGTGGATGTGTACTTGATTAACCCTTACCTTTGAAATTGGATTAGCTATTCCCGAACAAGGTGAAGCTATTAGATAAGGGTTGATAGACTCATTTATTCTCCCTTGGTCCAGTGAGCAAGAATGAGGCGAGTTCTAACGTTCACGACCATTATAAAGAACTTAAAATGAAGGGAAGAACAATACATTCATAAATCCTATTCAAGAATCACTAAGTATTTTGCCTACGTCTGTTAATTCATCATGGTTCTCACAATCCTAGATATAGAATTTATCTACTCATGCTTGAAGAATTATGATCAACAATTATAGAAGAAATCATAATTGTGAACTTACAAGAATTTGTAAAAAAATCATAGTTCTTGAATTAATCAACAATAACCAAAAATCAATGATCAAAGCTTGTTTGAATTCTTAAAATCCAAGAACAAAATTAAGACAAGATATTTATTGGACTTCAAATTCGAACAACAATAAGTCAAAGAGTCGGAACTTGTAAAAGAAAACTGGATTCTAGTGTCGGCAGGTACACCGGGTCATTGGATGATCCGTTGTTTCATATAAACTTGGGCCCTTTTTAGATTCTGGCATAATAACTTGTTGTGAAGGCATACGAGCTATTGGTTCCCTACGTTGGTTCCATGCCTTTAGGGAATATTTTCTAAATCTTTTTTGTAAGGGCACTTAGGACGACTTGTCTTTTGAATGCATGAACCGTCCTTCTCATCCGTTGAATGTGGCCTCTTTTAGCACTTTTTCTGAATCTCTTCCATGACCACATCGTACGGTCTGTTATATGATCAAATGGGCCTTAGGTTCCATCCATTGTTTAGGCGTGAATTTTTTCATTTTTTTGAATCTCAGCTGATGGCTGCCTGGGACGGCTCGTGGTGAGAACCAACAATTCATCCTATGGCTTGTCACTTTTCCCTTGAGTCCTTTTTCAGGTCTTTTCTCATATCCAACTCCGGCAGCTTGTTTTACCTGCAAAACTACCAAAACCATCATATCTGGATATATATACCCAAGTGCATGCATATTTACTAGGTTTTAAGCATTGAAAGTGCCATAAAACTACGACACATCAATTATAGAACACGTTGTTAGATATTGTCAATTGGCCTATATATATTATATCAACCACTATAGGTTTATTAAAAAATAAGTTTACTCATCATTTTCATTTTATGATCGACCACTAGTTTATTGTAGACAAAGTTTACTCGTTATTATCATTCTATGATCTACCACTGGTTTACCGTCAATGATTTATTATAAATGATATTGATTGATTTAGTTCGTCTCAGTTACATAGTTGATCATTGTGACAAAATGAAAGAGAATGCAGAAACCAAAAGAGAAGTGAAAACATAAGAACACATTCATGTATATAAATTGAAATTTCATTGATATGTAATTTGCTGCATCACCACCCCAACACAAAATCAACTTTCATACATGAAAGCCCAAAGTTTTCATCTACAATTTGATAAATGAAAGCTTTGTAATGAGCTACATTAAAACTAAAAGAGAAAGTTGGGGTGATGAGGTCTATTACACCCCATAAGTTTTCATTGTTCAACCGATGTGTCCGTGTGCATGTCGAGAGTTCTAGATTATGACACACGTGGGAGAAGGTTTGAAGGTGAACGTGCGAGTGTGTTCTCGAGTGAGCGGGCGAATGTTGACTAGGGGAAATCTCTATGGGCGTCGTGCCGCGCACCCCTCTCCCACGCACAGAGCGGCGCATCGCGCCACTGCTCCATCGTAAGGGGAAACACGCCGCAGATCCCCTACCACCGCCTCCCACCTATATAAATTTAACTATGTGTATTGAATCGTTTTAAATTATTTCCAACAAGAGAACTTCGGTCAAGCGGCTTTCCCCTTTAGATTTCTATCGAATTGAAGGTAAATTACTCTATCAAACCTCGTCTACTTGCAAATTCTTCTTGGGTAATGATTTCCGAGCCTCCGAAGAATATATATACGAATTTGAATCGTTGAAATTGGCAGTGATTGACAGAGACCTACAGAGTAGAAGTCATAGAAATCATCTTTATCTATAACTAGTACGTCTACAGGTGATAGTAAGTACTTCTACCTTTCTAATCTATAAGAATTCGTAAGATTCTACCGAATTAAACTTAGAATTGAACTTGCTGTGACTCATTGTCATTGTGTTTACGTGATAATGTTCTTAGCCTACTTCTTGGAATAGAGTAGCCCTATTTCCTTGATATGCGAGCTAAGATTTGGAGGGACTACGAGTTCGTAACCAAAGCAGGATTGATAGTGCAGAGTTCAACAATTGAGGTATGTTAAGGCTAACCTCCTTCGACAAGTTATTCTCGTTGTATAGGTGATAAAACATGTGCTTTCGTAGTACATGTTTGTGCTTAGTTGTTGAAACTTGTTAAGTCAGATAGTGTAAGGCATAGCCTGGCGATATAACTTCCTATTTTGATGCCTGTATGTATAGTAAAGCTCGCCTACAGGCCGTTGGCGTACCTGATGCCTACAGGGATAGAATTTTGGCAATATAATCCTGCCTTCAAATTTATGGCACCAAGATTGCCTAATGACCTAGGTGGTACATTGCTAGGTTAATTACCTGCTATCAGTAACTGTATAGCTTCATTCGACTTACAACTTGTAGTATAGGTCGCTCAGGAAACCATCCTAGCTGTTAGAAGGCTGATAGACTATGTGATATCCTAAGCAAGGATCTTATCAGTTGTTATACGTAGGGCTAACGCCTCTGGCTATTCATACAGATGCCCATGTACATGTCGCCTAGAAGGGATAAGTCTTAGAACACTTGCCTACGGGGCTACAGATTGCTCACAGGAGCTATATGACATCAGGAAGAACCAGATTGAGGTCTACAGAGCCATATTGAAGTTTATTCACTTATGGACTTCCCTTGTGCCACAGTGGCATTACTAGCCCTCAGTAGAGCCTTGTGGCTCGGGGTGCAGTTACAGGAGCTTAGACGACTCAGATTCGATTACAGGAGCCCAGATGGCTCAGATAAAATTATAGGAGCCCAGACGGCTCAGATATAGTTACAGGAGCCCAGATGGCTTAGATACAGTTACAGGAGCCCAGATGGCTTTGATACAGTTATAGGAGCCGAGAAGTCTTAGACACCATCACAGGAGCCCAGAATGCTAAAATATAATTTCAGATGATGAGTATGTGTAGTTACAACTTGCCTCTGAGGATATAGTTGTACAGTTAGAAGTATGTGAATTGCTTTGCACTTGTCGGGGCTTATGAAGGCCCAGGTAGGGTTTTCTGTGTTTTTTGTACCTTCCAGGCTTATGGGGGCCAGGTTAGGTTCAGGTTTGAATATTACCTATTAATTACAGTTCATGTTTGTGAGATCGTACATGTTAACTTCTAGCTCTTATTGCTAATTACTTTCAGTTCCTCTATCAACTTCTTTTCTGTTTACTGTTACTACCTTACATGTTTGGTACATATTGTACTAACGCCCGCACATGGGGCGCTGTATACTTTCCTGAAGGTTTCGATAGATATGTTTCGAGACCTCTTTAGTAGTCGTTCAGCTTCAGCAGACTGCCCATCTCCCTTCCTCCGAAGTTGCTAGATATTAGAGGTTTGCCTGTCTTTTGATATATATAGTTTTGGTTAATCATGGGCCCTGTCCTGACTAATATTTTAATCTTTAGAGGCTTGCAGACTATAATTTTGGTTTATACATGCGTTGTTGGCTGTATGGGGCCTAGTTGTCTTATCTGTGGTTAGCCTTGTCGGCTTGTAAATATGTTCCTTCCTTCCTTTGTTACGATTTAGATAGCATGGTTGTCTTGTCGGCCCGCATAGGATGATATTATTACAACTGTTGAGTCGGCTGATTTGATGCAGGTGTTTATATTGCAGCCTTGTCGGCCTAAGGCTAATGTTTTGAGCCGAGATATAACTGATTGTTTTCTTTATTATGTATTGCCGGTATGCACCAGAAGTTTATATATCTAGCCAGATCAGCTCAAGGTCCAATGTGTAATTAGGTGCCAGTTACGCTTTCCAAGGTGAGGCGTGACAAACTTGGTATCAGAGCCACGTTGTATCTTAGTGAGTCTGCAAGTCGTGCCTAGTAGAGTCTTCTTTATAAATATGTTGTGCACTGTAATTTATAAGTAGGAGGCTACGAGCCATAATAGTGTGGTTATCCCTCCTTCTTCTTGAATCGTTCTATAGAGTTGAGTATATAGGGTTGAGTCCCTAAGATTATGTTGTTATGTTTATCTACTGAGATTCTGATACAAGACAAATTACAGCCGGTCGAGAGCTGGATATCGCAGCAAGGGAGGGTACCAATAGGGTTCCATAGTTGGAGATATCCCATCCTGAGGCAAAAGGGAGACATCTTCTCGATTTCCCCAGCATTCTTGATGGCACCAGGAACCTCCTAGGAAACAGAAGCATCAACACCACTTCTAGTTCCTCCTACACCCTTAGACTAGGATGTCAGGAGTGCAGTATGTATGTTGGCTCAGATGGTGGCTGCCTAGCGCTAGCTAGTAGTACTAGTTGTTGTCGAGATTACTAAGGGACTTGGAAGTTCGAGGGTTCATGAGTTTCTCGCCTTGAGTCCTCCACAGTTTACAGGGATAGACCATAGAGAGGACCCTCAAAACTTAATAGATTAGTTATAGAGGATATTTAGGGTCATGCATGCTTCATCTACAGTGTCAGTTGAGTTAGAGGTACTCCAGCTATGAGATATAGCAGTTTTGTGGTGCGAGAGTTAGGAAAAGTCCAGAGGAAAAGATGCGCCTCTACCCATATGGCCCAGTTTTTCTGTATCCTTTATTGATCATTACTTTCCTCCAGAGATTCGGTAGGCAAGGATAGAACAGTTTTTACACCTAGAGCAGGGTAGGATGAGTGTCAGAGAGTATTCTCTGAGGTTTGACTCCTCGGCTAGATATACGCCAGCATTTATTGATACTATGCCAGCCAGGGTACACCGATTCATTATGGGGCTTGCACCAGAGTATGTGGAGTCCTGTATTAAAGCTACATTACGAGAGGATATTGATATCTTGTGAATTCAAGCCTTTGCTCAGAACATAGAAGAGATCAGATAGCGTCAGTGTGGGGCTGAAAGTGTAGGTTAGGAGCAACGTTGGAGGGCTAGACCCGATGATTTTTAGATAGAATTTTGGGGTGGGCCTAGGCCTCGCTGGTCAGGTAGGCCACCTAGGTCCTCATCTCAACTACAGTAGGGAAGCAGATCAGATCGTTGGGGACAGTAGGGTCCCAACGAGAGTTCACGAGCATCAGGCTCACAACAACAGAAATGCCCAGATCAGATGAGGCCAGCTATACCATGTTGTAGTACTTGTAGTAGGCGACATCTTGGGAGATGCAGATATGGCTCCACTGCTTGTTACTCCTGTGGAAGGAGGGTCACATGATGAGAGATTGTCCGACTAGAGATTAGAGTGATCGGGACCAACAGAGTTGGTCTTCAGCAGGGTCTCATGCTCCCGTACCTTCTGTAGGGCGCAGGCCCTCAACTCCAGCAGGCAGAGGCAGAGGTAGATTAGGAGAATTCAGTTCTAGCAGTGGTCCGGATCATACTTATGCATTAGCAGGGTGATAGGATTCTGAGGCATCGCCAAATGTTGTGATAAGTACATTGAATGTTTTCTCCCACTTGGTTTAACCTTTGATAGATCTAGGTTCTACCTTGTCATATGTTACTTCGCTAGTGGCATGAAAGTTTTCTATAGTAACAGAATTTCTCCAGCGACCATTTTTTGTATCCACACCTTTGGTGAATCGATTGTCGCCAGGAGAATTTATCGAGGTTGTATGGTGGAGATTGTTGGGCGCCAAACCTCTGCAGACTTAGTAGAGCTAGAAATGATTGATTTTGATGTAATTATAGGATACGCCAATGTTGAATGCTGGACAAAGACTATTCTATTCCACTTTTCAAGAGAGATAGTGCGGGAATGGAAAGAAAATGCAGTTACACCAAAAGGTAGGTTCATATCCTATCTCCAGGCAAGGAAGCTAATTGTGAAGGGTTGTACCTATCATATTGTCAGGGCTTGGGATGTACAGGCGGAATCCCCGACTCTTCAGTCTAGTCCAATGGTTAGTGAGTTCCCGAATGCATTTCCAAATAAGCTTCCTGGTATTCCCCCCGAATGGAAATTTGACTTTCCCATTGATATGCTACCGGATACACAACCCATATCTATCCCTCCGTACAAAATGGCTCCTACCGAGCTGAAGGAATTGAAGGATCAACTGCAATACTTTTTAGATAAAGGCTTCGTTAGGCCTAGTGCTTCACCATGGGGTGAACCAGTCTTATTCGTGAAAAAGAAAGATGGCTTACTGTAAATGTGTATGGATTATCGACAACTAAATAAAATTACCATTGAGAACAAATATCCCCTACCAAGAATAAATGACTTGTTTGATTAGTTTCAGGGGGCAACATACTTCTAAAAAATTGACTTAAGGTCAGGGTACCACCAGATATGGGTTCGGGAGAAGAATCTTTCGAAAATAGCCTTCAGAACCAGATATGGCCATTTCGAGTTCCTAGTTATGTCCTTCGAGTTGACGAATTCTCTAGCAGTATATACGGACCTGATGAATTGCATATTCAGGCCATTTCTAGATTTATTATGATAGTATTTATTGATGATATCCTAGTATACTCACCTTCAGAAGTTGAGCATAGAGAACATCTACGAACAGTAATCCAGGTCCTCAAAGATCGCAAGTTATATGCAAAGTTCTCTAAATGTGGGTTCTGGTTAAACTCTGTAGCTTTCTTAGGCCATATTGTGTCAGATGCGAGCATTCATGTACTTGTAGAAGATAGCGGCCGTAAAGACTTGGCCCAGACCCACAACTCCAATCAAAGTTCATAGGTTTCTGGGGTTAGCTAGGTTTTACAGAAGGTTTGTTGAAGGATTCTCTACCCTATCAACACCATTGACGAAGCTAACTCAAAAAATAGTTAAGTTCTAGTGGACTGAAGCTTGTGAGTAGAGTTTCCAGGGGTTGAAAGAAAGCTGACATCTGCACCAGTATTAGCCTTGCCAGAGGGTTCAAAAGGCTACGTCGTATATTGTGACACTTCAAGCATTGGGTTAGGATGTGTTCTGATGCAACACGACAAGGTGATTGCTTATGCCTCGAGGCAGCTAAGGAAGCAAGAGAAGAACTACCCCACCCATGATTTAGAATTATCTGCAGTTCTTCATGCTCTAAAAATTTGGAGGCATTATTTATATGGTGTTCATGTAGACATCTTAACTCACAAGAGCCTCCAATATATTTTTAAATAGAAGGAGTTGAATTTGCGACTGACGTTGGCTTGAGTTGCTGAGGACTAAGACATGGATATCTTGTATCATCCAGGGAAGGCTAACATTGTAGCCGATGCCCTTAGTCATAGATCCATGGGCAACTTATCATATTTGAAGCCAGAAACAAGAAAATTGGCTCAAGAACCGCACCAGTTGGCCAGTTTAGGAGTCTGATTGATGGACTTAGATGATAGTGGGGTTGTGATTCAGAATACTATAGTGTCATCTCTGGTAGTGGAAGTAAAAGAGCGATAGTACAAAGACCCTAGCCTAGTACATCTCAGAAACAAAGTTCAGTAAGAAGGATTATTGGCCTTTGAGATAACAAGGGACGGAGTCTTATGATTCAGAGGCTGACTCTGCATTCCAGATGTGGCAAGGCTTCGCCAACAGATTATGGCAGAAGTATATTATTCCTGTTATTCTCTTCACCCAGGTTTGAAGAAAATGTACCATGATATAAAAGAGATCTACTGGTGGCATGGAATGAAGAAAGATATTACTGAGTTTGTAGCACAGTGTCCCAATTGTTGGTAGGTAAAAGCAGAATCAGAAATCTGGCGGGCTGACTCAGGAGATAGTCGTGCCTATGTGGAAATGGAAAGCAATCAATATGGATTTTGTTATATATTTACCTCATACCAGGCTTAAATTTGACTCCATTTGGGTCATTGTTGACAGGATAACAAAATCAGCTCATTTCTTGCAAGTCAGGACTATGCTCTCAGTTGTAGAATATGTTGAATTGTACATTAAAGATATAGTCCGATTGCATAGTGTCCCAGTATCTATCATATCTGATAGAGGGGACCAGTTCAAAACTATAATTTGGAAGTTGTTTCAGAAAGGTTTGGTGACGCAAGTTAAACTTGAGTACAACGTTTCATCCCTAGATAGATGGCCAAGCTGAGCGTACGATTCAGACGCTCGAAAATATATTGCGGGCATGTGTGCTAGACTTCAAAGGAAGTTGGGATGATCACCTACCTCTTATTGAGTTTGCATATAATAACAGTTACCATTCTACCATTAAGATGGCACCTTATAAGGCTTTGTATGGGTGGAAATTATTTGCGCCCTAGCGCATGCACAAGCGCACAAGCAATATAGTGGCCCTTTTTCAGAGCCGGATGTCGAACCCACAGGGACTGAACAAATTCAACGAATTATTAAGTTCAAATGTTAAATTAATCTTCGTAAGTGTTGATTGTAGAAATTTCAGAAAATTCTAATTAAATCTAGGGGTGATCACAAAATAATCGAGAAACAATAAAAGAAGCAACTAGAGTTAAGGCTTGATAATCATGCAATACTACAATCCCAATGGTTCAAGTATAAAAACCTTAGTTGTTGTCTAAAATAGTTAAAATGCATTGTTCATGATATTTCGAGCCTCTAAACACGACAAACTAGTCTCACACCTACATCGTTGAGCGGGAATGTGACGTCCTAATTCGTGAGCAATTTAACTACGTGGATGTGGTTTTACGGAGTTTGTGCCCTTAATTATGGGCTTTCGTACCTCTAATCATTTAACCTAACTTAGCTTCACAATTACTTCTACGAGTGGTGATGTGAAAATTCTAAGTCGGTGTCTAGCTCATCCCATTTTAGTAACCAAGCAAGGAAAATTAGGTATAATTTCTATCCTAATAGCTATTCCTATCGTAAAGATAAGAGAGTGCTCCTTACATTCTTGTGTTCTAGCCTAGGGTTACACTTTCGAGCTTTTGCCTAAGCTTAACTAGTTTGTTTTCATGGTGATCAAGCATAAAAATAATAATAATAAAGGATTATCACTTAAGTTCTTAGGAGTTTTGGATCAAATTCAAGGCTAATGAAAAGAAAGGATTAAGCTTATTTTGTGTCGATTAAAGAATAGGCTAAAGGCTCAATGGGGCTAACTAGGATCATATGACAAGGTAGGTAAAATAAAAGATAAAAATTAGGCTCATGCAAAGAAATGCCTAAATCATTTCCTACAATTGATATCCCTCATTTCGTATTGTATACACACCAGGAAAGTTCTAGACACTACACAATAGCATGGAATATTCAAAAAACTTACACTCATAGCACATGCTCAATTCAAGACAAATTCAGCAGACTCTTAACTCAGCTAATCTCAAGAATGCAGAATTCAGCTTTAAGAACTGAGTCACATTCAAGAGCCTAGGTGTCTCAAACATAGTTATACAACTGCTAGCATGCTTCAAAATTAACAACACTTGCTTCTCACAATCATGTATAGCACATAACATGAACATCAAGCTATCAATCGGCTAAGGATTAAAAAACAAAAACTTATTGACTAATTTGCCCTCAAGACAGTCGTCATCCATCCATCATCGGGAAACATCCCTAACTATGACTGAAAACAACTATGTCCAGACAAAGAAAAAATTTATTCATCGGTTCAAAGTTCCCCCCGTCGGAAAAGAACCGAAAAGAAAAACCAACGGGTGGGTGAATTATGCTCAACTCAAACTTTTTTATCAACCAATATCATACAAAGCACTAATTTCACTCAAATTCATTAAGCACAAAATTTTGAAATTTCCTTCACCCCACACTTGAATCATGCTATGTCCCAAAATATCAAATAAGAATACTACAAGGGTGAGAAATACTCCTCGAGGCCTCTAGGCCTAGCTAACAACATGTTTTCTTTCATATTTGCACAAGTGGGTCATCGACCCCACTCATCCTCTTTCCATGCTCCTTAGCTTCCTCTTCTAAGGGTACTTAAACTTCCCCTCAATCTGTGCTTAAATCACCACCACAACAACAAAAAGTGAAAATAAGCAAAATCAAAACAAAAGAAAAATAAAATTGTACCTGTGGTACCCTTGGGTTGCCTCTTAAGAAACGCCTGATGTTACGTCGTGGCATGACATGGACTATCCCTCTCAGGATATCCTCAAACCAGTGTTCTCTTTCGAGAACCATCTTCTTCTCTTTTTATTTTTCGAGGAAACAACCTCCACTCTATCCCTCTCTTCTCCCAACTTCTTCTTTAACTTTAGCCCTCCATTAGATTCGGACTGAAATGTGATCATCTCCTGCGACAGTAGACCCATGCAATCTACCACCCCACACTTAGCATCTGAAAACACATTGATCCTGCAAAGATCTTTATAGTGTGTGGGTGAGTTGATATCTTGGTAAATTCTGAAGAGCTCTTCCTCATCATTGACCCTCATTTTAAGGGTACCTGCTGTAACATTTATGATGGCTCCTCAGTTGCCAAGAATGGCCATCCCACGATCAAGGGTACCTTGTCATCAACTTTAAAGTCAAGTATGATGAAATCAGCGGGTATAATGAACTTACCCACTTTGATGAGAAGGTCCTCAATTATTCCCTCTGGTGCCACTATGGACTTGTATACCAGCTGCAACAATACCCATGTTGGCCTTGGTTGACCCAACCCCAAGGTGTTAAACAAAGATAGGGGCATTAGATTTACTGCTTCCCCTAAGTCACAAAGAGCTCTTATCATTTCAGCTTTACCAATTTGTATGGGGAGGGTAAAACTCCCTAGGTCCTTGAGATATTTTGGCATCTTGCTCATTACCCTGTAGCTGCAATCCTCTGTCAGTGCCACCGTTTGGACATCCACCAATCTAACTTTTTTTTCCATCACATGTTTCAAGTACTTAGCGTACTTTGGCATTCCCTACAAAACATCTAGAAAGGGAAAATTTATGTGAAGTTCTTTGAAAATATCAAAGAACTTTTTAAAACATTCCTCCTCCTTGCTCTTCTTGAGTCTTTGTAGGAATGGTGGTGCTGGTCTTTGTGTTGGTTGCAGTGATGATTGTGCATGGTGTTGCACAACATTTTGATTATATCCCTTGTTGGTAGATGGGCCCTGTCTGACCAGCTCCGGCTGCACCTCATTTCTCTTTTCCATTGGTGGTGCATCAACCAATTGCTTGTCACTCCTCAAACTGATGGCATTGACCTATCAGAGGTTTGTATCTATGTCACTGGGTAACCCTCCTTGAGGTCTGGTGTTCTGCGCAGCTGCTAATTGACCCATCTTCTTCTCTAGATTGCGGGTGGCCAACTACTGATTTTTCAAATCTAAAGCCATCCATGCCTGATTCACTGCTAATTGGGTCTGAGTCGCCATAATCTTTTCCAACATCTCCTCAATGTTGTTGCTACTTGTCTGGTCACTGTTCTTCCTGTTCTGTTGTTGATACTGTTGCTGCTAAGGCTTTTGGTAGCTCTGATTCTGATTTCCACCCTAAGAAAAATTTGGGTGACTTTGTCAATTCTTATTGTAGGTGTTCCCATAATTTTGATTATTTCTCTGAACATTCCTCACAAAATTGAAAGATTCCGGATTTTCCTCGGAAGATTCTTCATTGTGCCCATTGTTACCATAAATTTCACACCAAATAGGAGCCTGCTGAATTGCATTCACCTGTCCCTGCAGTTGGTTCATACTCAGCTTGTTGAACTGCATCATCATCTGATGCTGAAATGATGCTAGCTGTGCCGCCAAGGCATTGACACTGTCCACTTCTATCAGCCCTGCTGCTCTCTTACTTTCCCCTTTCGATGATTCACTATGCCACTCTGGATTTCCTTGAGCAATCCCGTTCAACAGAGTATACAACTCATCATAAGTCTTCTCCAATGTTTTCCCACCCGATGCAGAGTCTAACAGAATCTTCTTATGTGGATCTAGACTCTCTACAAAGGTGTGAGCTAACACCTCATTGGACTGTTGGTGATGGGGGCAGTCTCTCAATAATGACATGAATCTCTCCCAAGCCAAATATAGGTTCTCCTCCGGCCTCTGCTTAAAGCTTAATATCTCACTTCTGAGCTTGGTGGTCTTGCCTGAAGGGAAGAATCTGATGACCAACTTCCTTGCTAGGTCATTCCAAGAAGTAATTGAATTCGGTGTCTCAGCCTTCAACCACCTTTTAGCCTCTTCCAACAATGAGAATGGGAAGAGTGTGAGTCAGACATAGTCAGTTGACACTCCTGTGGGGACAAAAGTTTCACTGATCTCCAAGAAGTTTTGTAAGTGCTGCTGTAGGTCCTCATGATTCATTCCAGTGAACTGACCATTAGAATGTAATAGCTACACCATGTTCTGCTTAAGCTCAAATTTCCCTCTGGGCTCTAGTTTACGGATACTGGAGGTCACATTCATCGCTAGTGGGATTGCCACTTCGCAGACTGTTCGGGCTGCCATTTGATTAGGTAACAACTCTAATTGTTAAACTAGTGGAGGTTGTTGTAACTGCTCTTGTAACCTATTCAACTTCCGCTCTAGAGCTTCCCTCCTGAGCAAATGTAGTTGGTGTTCAGGTTCCAACAAAGGTTTCACCATCTCTCTATTCCTTGCTAGTTCTGCAAGGACAACCTATTACCTGCAATATAGAAGACTAAGAACAAGTTTTCAAACACTTAAGGAAATTAAAATTCACAGAAAAAATAACAATTTACTAAATTTCTCCGGTCCCCGGCAACAGCACCAAAAACTTGTTTGCGCCCTAGCGCACGCGGTCGTACAAGTAATACAGTGGCCCTTTTTAGAGCCGGATATTGAACCCACAGGGAATGGACTAATTTAGTGAATTATTAAGTTCAAGTGTTAAATTAACCTTCACAAGTGTTGATTGTATAAATTTTGAAAAATTCTAATTAAATCTAGGGGTGATCACAAAATAATCGAGGAACAATACAAGAAGCAACTAGAGTTAAGGCCTGATAATCATGCAATACTACAATTCCCAATGGTTTGAGTATGAAAACTTTAGTTGTTCTCTCAAATAGTTAAAATGCGATGTACATGGTCTTTCCAGCCTCTAAACACGACAAACTAGTCTCACACCTACATCGTTCAGAGGGGATGTAACGTCCTAATTCGTGAGCAATTTAACTACGTGGATGTGGTTTACGGAGTTTGTGCATTTGATTATGGACTTTCGTACCTCTAATCATTTAACCTAACTTAGCTTCACAACTACTTCTACAAGTGGTGACGTGACAATTCTAAGTCAGTGTCTAGCTCATCCCATTTTAGTAACCAAGCAAGGCAAATTAGGTATAATTTCTATCCTAACTGCTAATCCTATCGTAAAGATAAGAACTTTCTCCTTACATTCTTGTGTTCTAGCCTAGGGTTACTCTTTTGAGCTTTTGCCTAAGCTTAACGAGTTTGTTTTTGTTACACCCCGTAAGATTCCCGGCACATAGATGGCCTATTCGCGTGTTGGTTAAGAGTATTTGAAAGCCATACATGCTAGAAAAAGGCCCGGGGAAAG
>JACEIK010001292.1:0-18191 GCA_018107945.1 Datura stramonium
AATACCTCGGTACCTGAGGTTAATTTAGATTTGGACTACGTTTGACGGCATAATCGAACGATATTTTATTTCACTCTTCGTCTTCTCTCTGTCTTCTCACAATTTTTCTGGAAATTATAAGGATATACTGATTTAAAACCGAAGTGGGGCTTTATATACTTGGGGCTGGACAGGCCCAACGTGTCACGGAGCCAACGCGGTGGCCCCGCCTCCGTGACACGGTGCCATCGCAGAGGGGCTCTGCCCCGGCTCCTTCTGCGATGGTCCGACAGGTTTCTTGTCCGATCTTTTTCCCGAGCCTTTTTCTAGCACGTATGGCTTTCAAATATGCTTAACCAACTCGCGAATAGGCCATCTAAGTGCTGGGAATCTTACGGGGTGTAACAAGCATGGTGTGGCAAGGCCTGAGTGAGGAGCCATGAGCTTGACCATGAGTCGTGGTCAGACCTCACGACTCATGAGGTCACCCATGGTCAACCCTGGAGGATTGGAAAATGGGGATGGGCAGTGTAGGCCACGGAAGGTGACCACGAGTAATGGTCTGACCTCACGACTCATGAATTCACCTATGGGGTTCCATTGGATGTTTGGGCAATGGACTCAATGGAACAAGGCCACGAGTCATGCCCTGTGGCAACGACCCGTTAGGTCCCTCATGAGGACTGGCAACCAGAAATTCCTAAATTTTAATAAGGGTGTTTTTGTAACTTCCTAAGTCCCTAAGGCCTAAACTACGTCGTTTTGGATATGTTTCTGAGTTAGATAAGATGGGTTAAGCCCTTTATGCTTGCCCATTCTCATGCAAAAGCTTATAGAGGTTTTTGGGAGATTCAAGGCCTTCTTCCCCAAATTTTCATCAAATTCTTTGTGGGTATTCAAGGAACCTTAAGTCCATCTATTCCCAGGTATGTAGGGTTTTAAAATGGGTGAAATTCTTCCCCACCCATTCCCAAATTTCAAGTTAATTCATGAATTCTCCTACTCAAATTCCATGGGGTTTTACCCAAAGCATGACAATGTGATTTCTCTTTATGGGTATAATTTAATTGAGTTTTAATTATTGAATTATGAATGATGGGCATGTTTTATTATTATTTTCTTTAATTCATGTTTCAAGCTTTTAAATCCAAAATGTCCATTTGATGAAAGTTCATGGAAGTTATGATTTATGATGACTACTCTATAATTTGAGTTTATTGATGATAGAAAAGCATGATTTTCAAGTTACCCATGTTATGAGAATATTTTTAAAGAATTGAATATGATGAAGTATTGGTCAATTCCCACATGTAGAAGAATGATTTGCGATTTATGAAACGAATCACTTGATTTATCGATTTATGATGTTGGCTGATGAAAAGGGCCTTGATTCTTGGATAAGCATGTTTTAAAGGGGATCAATGATGATAAATGTTATATCTTATCCAATGATTTTTTATGCATGATGTTAATTATTTATGTATGAGCCTATAAGCATGTTTTTGGGAGCCGTGTCTAGCACCGAGCAGCCTGGGTTTAAAGTACTATGCCAGTGTCTCATAACCATGTGCCATCGTGGGTTGTAAATGATATGATGTAGTGATAATGATACCCTCAAATGTGATATCACGCCTTATGCACGACCATCTCCTGGCAAGCCAGGGTCAGCTCTATCCACTTGAGCGAGACAGTGGGGCATCATGAAAGGATCTACCATGATGGTTTCGGTTATGAAGAGTCCTCCTATTGTTCTGCATGTTTTATGCATTGTTATGTTTATATTATTGGCTCAAGTTATATTATGATAAAGTTATTTACGATTATGATTATGAATGATTTGAAAGTATTGAGCCTACGAAGATTTCGATGCAAGCATGATGTCCTTCTCCTATGTCTATTTATGAGTTTACTTTACTTTTAAAATATCCGTTTTACTTACCTTGCATACTCAGTACATCCACGTACTGACTGTATACTTTCTATGATGTATCGTTTCATGATACAGGGTCCGGATCTCAAGCTCGTCCGCATCCTTATTCCATCACAGCTTACGCTTTCAGCTTATTGGTGAGTCCTCATGTTTTGAGGGCCATTTGATATATTTTTCTTGTTGATTACGTTTCAGTATTGCTCGGATTAGTTGGGGGTGTTTTCCCAGCAACCCATCTTACGTATTAGAGGTTTTCGAACAAATGAGTAGTACTCAGCTTATGTAAATGTTTGGTATTTCCTGATGTTATGTCATGGTTACGGTTCTGCAATGTTTTATTCTTAATACTCCATTTATTTAAGTGACATTAGTTGAATGCATGTGCCATGGATTGACTTGGGGTCTCTCGGGGTCCCTCGTCCCGTGTCTATGATCCGGGTGTACGTTCGGGTCATGACACACAACTTAGTGATTCTTGAATGGGGTTTAATGCATGTAGTTTTTCCCTTTGTTTTAATTATTTCTTAACGGATGCAAACGTTTGAACTTGCCTTATTCTTACTTACCGGATCAAGGGAGTAGTGAATGGGAAAAGGGATTAACAACGGATATTTGAGGCTATCAACGCTCATCTAATAGCTTGAGCTTGTTCGGGGATAGCTAATCTGATATTAAGGGTAAGGGTTAATTAAGCATACACCCGTATATGGACCAAGTTGCGTGGTGATAATCATCTAGATAGGGGACCAACCATCTAGGTGAACCTAACTTACCAATATTGCATGCTAAACACCGGAATAGATCACTAGTGTAAAATCCTTGTAGTTATGCAGTCATGGGGAACACAATCCTAGTAACTTGTCGACTAAATACAAATCAAAATTGATTTATACTTTTACTAGTCTTTACTCTTGTTTATTATTTTGTTTTCTATTCTTTTCCCCTTAGGAAATAAGTAAGTCGATAGCAATAGTAAATTACATTAACTCAAGCTATTTCCATATTCCTCTTGGGATCGACCCCAACCTTTGTTGGGTTCTATATTTAACATCAACCACTTTATATCTCAATTGCGAGGTGTAATTTGGGCGACATCGGTTGCGGAAAGTTGGGTCATAAGCACCAAGATTGCGCAGCAGCTAAGCAGCACGAGAGTAGAGCCTCAACCACCTCTTCAGTAGCTCCTGTGAACCGCCTATTTAAGCAGGGGGCATCATCTAACGCAGGTGGCGGACAGCATTAAAACCGCTCCTACACCTTGGCAGCATATCTAGATAATGTCAAGTCACCAGAAGTAGTCACAGGTATGTTATGAATTTCTCGTGTTACTCTTTGCATGTTGCTATGCCAGAACCCCAATATTGAATAGAAACTCTTATGAAGTTTGTTTAGAAGAGATTTTCGATGTATGGTGTGAAATGGCTGTGAGTATAAGGTTTGCAGTGAATTCTAGAGGTGGAGGAGAGGTCAAGAGCTTGTGGTTTATCCCCAACCTTAAGAGAGTTTCAAGAGCCTTAGAATGATGGCTTTAAGCTAAGGGGGAGATGGTGGGTCTATGAGACAAGTCAAATATAGAGTGTACTAGTAGGGGAGTCCCAGCCCTAACAACCATTGTAAGTAAATCCCTTCATATTCGGATAGTTTCTCTTATGTTTCAGTTAAAGATATGCTCTACCCATTCTAAAGTGCAGACTTCCAGAATTTCTAGATGACTGCTTCAAACAGCGATGCCATTCTTACCCTATGAATCCTTAAGTCTCATCTTCATGTCACAAACTAGTTATGCGTGTTAACTCATGTCCTCTAGTATTCTCAGCTCGAACTCAGTCTTTAGAAGTTGCTTTACTAGCTCAGCAGGTCAGGTTACCTCATATATGTGCTCAGTTTTAGATGTCATGAATTATTCGTACTTATGATTCCCTTACTTTCAGTCAAACCACATACCATGATTACTAGTTCATTATCAGGAAGCAGGTTGAGAATGATATCTCAATCCTTATCAGCTCAATCACACCGTAAGTTTTCAGCATCGAATGTTCAGTAATTGGGATTGCAGTTCCTTTCCCCAGCTTTTCAGTATGTTTATGCACATTTGAGGGAGAATTCTCCCAAGGAGGAGATATTGTAACACCCTAAAAGTCTCTAAGACTATACCCAAAATTAGTGAGTTGAGATATTTCAATGACCCGTACTTTTGGGCTAAGTTTGGAATCGTTCTAGGTGTATTGATAGGTTCAAGCCCAATGATTCTATGGATACTAGGTTTTAATATCAATCCTCAAGTTTTAGAAGTGCAATGGATATAAATTAAGGTCATAAGGAAATTCTAGCACAAAGTTGAGTTGAGAGTCTTCTTACCGATTGAGTTTTCGTACAAGGTCTAGCAAGGGTCAATTTCTAACGACTATAGATCCAATTTTACAAAGTTCTTTTGGGTGATTAAATATACCAAATTTAATCCCATTTAGTCTTCTTTCCAATGCTTCCGACCTTGCGTCGATCAAAGTTCGAAGTAAAAAGTTATGAGCAATTTAGTGAAACTGCACCAGCATCACAGAATGATTCGCTAGGTGACTTAACGACTCGTTAAGTGAACTGTTAAGCGGCCAAAATTTTTGAAAACTTCAGTTCCAGAGGGGACTTCTCGACTGGTCAAGTTACCCGTTAAGTCACCTCACGACTCGTTAAGTGACTCGTTAAGTGACAAAATTTCATGGAAATCCAAGTAGACTTCACGGAATGGACTCACGATTTGTCCAATACCTCACGAGTCATGATGTCTCTCATGAGGATTGGCAGGGTCCTTTTTCCTATGAAATTTCGAGGGTGTTTTCATTAAATCCAAAGCTTATAGCTCCTAAACTATGTCGTTTTGAGTACCATATAGGATATTTTTAAGTGTTGCTCCTAACGTAAACCCTCATTCCATCAAAAGACACTCTCAACCTCTTCTTCTTCCCCTCTCTCAAAACTCAAGGATCACTTAGGGCTTCAAGGTTCAAGTTCAAGTGGGGGATTTCTCCTAATCAGGTATGTGGGTTTTCAACAAGGACATCTTTTCATCCTTGTGCCCCAAATCCTTTGATTTTAGAAAAGCATGTTCTAGGGATTAATTTATGCATGAATTCTCTTATGTTTTCCCTGAATTCTAAGACCCGTCATGGTTAATAGTTGTGTCTGCTTATGAAGTTACTTACACCTTCTCAAATTATGTACATGATGTGTGAATAGCATGATTGTAGAATTTTCACCATGGCTTGGCATTGATTTCGAAATGGGGTTTAGTTAAACATTTGCATGCTCTTACCATGAACTCATTATATATGTTTAAAGCAGGAGTTGATCATAGGGGTTCCGTAAACCTAGAATATATGATTTAATATATATGTTTAGATACGATTGGAAATTATGGGCTTGGGCAAATATGAAATACGTATATGCCTTCACTATGATTTCGGGTATGTGTTAAAATATGATTTGGACCTATGGATCTTACATGAATCTAGGGTATACTCCATATTCTATCAACACGGGATTTAAATATTGTGGATATGTTTAACATATGATCTGATCCTATAGATGTCTCATGAATGTAGAATGTATGATTTAAACGATGATTCGGGACTATGATGATATGCATTATGATGATAAAGCATGAGAATGATCCTTTCATATTTTTGGGCTTGTTGTTAGTGGAAAGTAGCCTTAATCAACTTTAAATTAATTCAATATGATGTAATTAGTTGAATGCTCATGTCTCTAACTAGCTTAAGTAACTTAGATTAGATGAATGACGTCAGACTAGTGACCTCCATGTTCTAGTATAATTGGAACTCTCCATAGCCGAGAATGTTTCCCCTAGACAGTCAGGGACTCTTATTAGCCGAGAATGTTTCCCTTAGTCAGTCAGGGACTCTCCATAGCAGAGAATATTTCCCTTAGTCAGTCAGGGACTCTCCATAGTAGAGAATGTTTCCCTTAGTCAGTCAGGGACTCTCATTAGTCAAGAATGTTTTCCTTAGTTAGTCAGGGACTCTCCATAGCAGAGAATGTTTCCTTTAGTCAATCAAGGACTCTCCATAGCAGAGAATGTCTCCCTTAGTCTATGATATCAGTTCAGCTCAGCTCCATATAATTTTAGATTTTAGTTAAAATCAGTTTAGTAGGATCCATACTCAATTATCAGCAGATAGTCAGTACAGTGTATGATATCAGTTACAACTTCAGTTCTCAGTATATGTACAACACATGACCCTTATGCATCAGTTTGGTTATACTTTAGTAAATGTTTTCCAATAAAAGCTTAATGTCAATATATGTATCTCAGAAAGGGTTGTTGTATTTCAGCTCAGTTATATGTCAATGTATTCAGTTTACTTCCTTCTTGTATACTTGCATGTTTAGTTTACTTACGCTTCCCTCATACTTAGTATATTCCAAATACTGACTGCATACTTTATGTGCTATATTGTGTCATGATATAGATTCAGGTTTCCAGACTCTACCACGTGGTTAGATATGCTCCATCTCCACCTCAGCTGCTTGTGGTGAATCCTCATCTCCCGAGGATGCGATCTATATTTTCTATTTCATTATGTTTTAGTTTTTAGACTTTAGGAGTTAGCTGGGGCTTGTCCCAGCAACTCATCAGTGTAGTAGAGGCTTTCAGACTTGTATAGACAGATTCAGCTTTGTATCAGAGTTTTATTACATTTATTCTTATGGGTTTTAATTAGACTCTTTCAGTTAGCCTCCACTTAGTTATGATTCTTTTAGTTATTTTCTTGCTAATGTTATGTTAGATCATGCCATGGGTCGACTTGGAGCCTCTCGGGGTTCCATATTTCGTGTCTCGATCCGGGCCTATATTTGAATCGTGACAATAAGTGTTAATAGATGAGTGTTGAAATGACTGAAATATCCAAAGTATTTTCAAACTTGTAATCCAAATTCAAATCTTTGAAAAGGCATAAAATCGAGTTTGAAAATATTCGTAAAACACTCATTTGATGAAAACAACAAACTAGAGAAAACTGTCTCTTCTCATAAAGCTGAAATCAGCAAACTGGAAGAAACAATCTCGTCTATGAAGGCTGAATTGCTCAATATCAAGAAAGTAAAAATGATAGCAAATGGACTGATTCACGGTGATCAAAAGCTTCTTGAACCTGAACTTATCATCTTAAAAAGGGTACTAAACAAAGAGATAAATAATAATTCAGAACTTCAAGAAACTTTCAATCTCGTTAATTACAACCTTGCAACAATGAAGAAATAAAACAAATACTTTGAAGCTTTAACCTGGCTAAAAAAATGTTGTAATAAGTGTTGAACTAGACTCAGCTATAAAAACAAACCAGTCAAATGGGATGTTAAAAGAAAATATGTAGGTTTGGCTGAATATCATCTATGCAGCTATTATGGTCATACTAGACACTATAGATTTGAATGTTTATCAAGGATAAAAGCTCTTGAAAAAATAAAAATATTGTCAAATGGATAAGAAAAGATTTAATTTTTCAAATTATTAAAAGGAAGGGAACCAAACTGGTGTGGGTTCCTAAAGCTAACATGTAGTTATTTTTGCAAGCTGAAGTGAGAGGGGACAACAAAAAATGGTATATTGACAGTAGTTGCTCCAGGAACATGACAGGTAATAAGAAACTTTTTCTCTCACTGACAGCCTTCAACAGAGGATCTGTATCATTGGAGATGGAAAGAAAATCGTGGTAATCGGTATAGGTAAGTCTTTGACTCACTCAATTGATAATGTTTACTTGGTGGGTGGCTTGAAACCCAACTTGTTAAGCATATTTCAATTTTTTGATCGAGGGAACACTTTGTTATTCTCTTCCTTTGATTTCAAAGTCATAAATAATAAGTCTGGGGGAAGTAGTAATCAAAGGAAAGTGATACAGAATTGTTTATAAAGTTTGTATACTATCGCTTTTTGAAAATGAATTAACTTGCTTAAGTGTTTTTGATGATGGAGCTCTCTTTTGGCATAAATGTTTGGGTCATACCAGTCTTGCTTTACTTAATAAGCTAGTGTTGAAAAATCTTGTCATTGATCTTCCAGAAATTAAATTTAAAGATGGAAGGGTATGTGATGCATGTGCCAAAGGAAAGCAAATTTGATCATCATTTAAGTCTAAAAAGATAATCAGTACCTCCAAACCACTCGAATTACTACACATGGATCTTTGTGGACCCATGAGGATAGCAAGTCAAGGAAGTAAGAGACTTTTCTTGTTGTTGTTAATGATTTCTCCCGCTTTACATGACCTATGTTTCTATCTTCTACGGATGAAGTGTTTAACATGTTTAAAATATTTGCAAAAAGGATTCAATGAACTCTTGGGTTTGAGGTGGTAAGTATTCGATCTGATTATGGCACTGAATTTGAAAATGCTAAGTTTAGTGCTTTTTGTTACAAATATGGAACTGATCATAATTTTTCAGCCCCCAAAACTCCCCAAAAAATGGGGTCAAGGAAAGAAAAAATAGGACACTAGAAGATATNCTAGTAGACCTCCTAAAATTTTTTGGGCAGAAGTAGAAAATATGACTTGCTACATAATAAATAGATACATGATCAGACAACTTCTTGATAAGACTCCATATGAATTTCTCAAAGGCAGAAAACCTAGTGTACCTTTGGTAGCAAACGTTTTATTCACAATACTAGAAAATCTTCCTTGGGTAATTTCGATGTAAGAAGTAATGAAGGAATTTTCCTTGGATACTCCTCAAATAGTGAAGCGTATAAAATATACAACAAAAGAACAAAATGTGTGGAAGAAAGAATTCATGTTATATTTGATGAATCTAACATCTTTGTTGAAGCAACTTTGCATGAAAGTGAGGATGAATACTAGATTGGTCTCAGCCAATACTCAATCGAAAAGGTAAGTGCTCCAGCCCAAACTGATGGAACAATTAATGAAACAAACTTCATGAACATTCCCTCGGGATCTAGGCATGAGCTTGAAAATTTTAGGGGAACAAACTCTGAGAGAGAGGTAAGTTCTGAAGAAGGAACATATGAAGGAGAAACACCTGACTTTGTTCCAGGAATAAATAGTGAAAATTCACAAGACTAAAACTTGAGGCCCTGGAAGCATCAAAGCTCTCATCCCCTTAATTTAATCATAACGATCTTAATAAGGGAATTCAAACTTGGGCCTTCATAAAAAAAAATTTGTTCTTATTCAGCTTTCTTGTCTTATATTGGGCCTAAAAATTATCGTGAAGCCTTGTAGGACCTAGATTGGGTGATGGCTATGCAGGAAGAGCACAACCAATTCGAAAGAAGCAAGGTTTGGCACCTGGAACCACCACCAATGGGGCGTATTATGATTGAAACAGAGTGGGTATTTTGAAACAAGTTAGATGAATATGGAATAGTCACATGGAATAAAGATCGTCTGGTGATTCAGGGCTATAACCAAGAGAAAGACATCGACTATGAGGAGACCTTTGCACCCGTGGCCAGGATGGAGGCAATTAGGATGCTCATTTCCTTTGCTATACATATGGAGTTCATGCTTTATCAAATGGATGCCAAAAGTGCCTTCCTAAATGGAGAATTAAAAGAAGAGGTATATGTTCGTCAACCTCTTGGATTTGAAAATAGTAATTTTTTTGATCATGTTTATAAATTGGATAAGGCCTTGTACGGTTTAAACCAAGCTCCAGATCTTGGTGTGAGTGCCTATCAAAATTTTTGATGAAAAATAATTTTCAAGGGGAAAAATAGACAATACCTTATTTCTAAAAAGCAAAGATAAAGACTCATTATTGGTTGTACAAGTGTATGTAGATGACATTATTTTTGGTGCAACAAATGAAGTCTTGTGCAAAGAATTTGCATTATTGATGAGTGATGAATTCGAAATGAATATGATGGTGAGCTTAATTTCTTTTTAGGCTTACAAATCAAATAATTTTCGAATGGAACAATTATCCATCAACAAAAATACATAATAAAATTACTTAAGAAATATGATACGGACTCTGCAAAAATCTATTAACACACCTATAGCAACTGCTACTAAGCTAGATAATGATGAATATGGAAATCTAGAAAGTGACAAGTGCTATAGAGGAATGATAGGGTCACTTCTTTATTTGACTGCAAGTAGACCAGATATTGTTAATGTTGGATTATGTGCAAGATTTCAATCTTCTCCTAGCGCATCACATATAAGAGAAGTGAAACGTATTCTGAAATACTTGAAGGGAATGGATAACCTGTGTTTATGGTATCCAAAAGGAGGAAATCTTGATTTGGTAGGATATGCAGGTACTGATTATGTAGGTTCCTAGGATAGGAAAAGTACCTCAGGTATGACTCACTTCTAGGCTCTTTCTTAATCTTTTGGGCTGCAAAGAAATGGAATTTCATTATTTTATCCATAGCTGAAGCTGAATATGTGGTTGTTGCATCTTTTTGTGCTCAGTTGCTGTGAATAAAACAACAATTGAGGGATTATGATTTGGATATAAATACTGTGTCTATCTTTTGCGATAACACTAGTGCCATAAACATTGCAAAGAATCTCTTTCAGTATAAAAGAACAAAATACATAGATATTAGAAATCACTTCTTGAGAGATAGTATTGAAAAAGATCTTATATCTATGCAATTTCGCAATACTAAAAATCAAATTACTGATATTTTCACTAAGGCTATGGGTAGAGAGCCATTGAGAAAATTAGAATGGAGTTAGGGTTAATCAATGTTAACTTGACACTCAACTCATGATTCTTCCCTTATTTTAAAAAAAAGGGAGGGGCTCCTCCCGATGATGGAAGGATGACGACTGTCTTGAGGGAAAACTCCATCATTTTATCAGTTAATTCAACTATTGGTGCAATCATACTACACACTCCTATTGCATATTCTCAGTACACGTTCAAAATATATCTACTGGTATTGTCCTTATTGTCCAGAATGCCCATTGCAGATCAGACAGAACACACAGGGCACATGGAGGGAACACAGTCAGGTACGGTTTGCTACATATTCCTAAATTGTTAATGGTCATGATATCATCCCTTACCTCACTCTGTCCAGTCACATTTCACGTCACCTTACCGCCCTTCTCCCCCATTTAATTTTCCCGAATCTCCCAAAAACCCACAAAAACCCCTCATCTTTCCCTCACCAGTCTTACATTTCCCCGACTTCACCATATCTTCACCTACACTAATCTCATTCATTTTCTTCTTTGCCTTATTTTATCTTCTTTTTTTTCATTTGATTTCTTCAAGGGCGTCTTCCTCGTCTCAAGACACTACTCCTACCAGCCACCGTCCCCTACTCCAAACTCTCTTGAAAATACTTCTTCTTTAGTTCCTAATGTCCTTACCCTGCCTCCGTCTAGGGGGAACCAATTCCATTGCTTAATGGTGCTCCATTGGTTGTGGTAACTCCTTCTCTTAGTAATATGTTTGATGACCACTCTGCCCCTCCCTCTCCTCAGGCTGTGGATCTTGATACTCTTATCTCTGATATTAGGGGACAGTACACTATTAATGATCTGTCTTCCCTTGTCTCTCCCTTATCCAGAGAAGAAAGCTCTGATGACACATGCACTACCTCTTCTATGGATAAGATTACTGAAGGTATCGTTTCTCTCTCCGAGCCTAATATCTTGGACTATAAGGTGACCCTTTCCACATTGAAAAAAGGTAGTCACAAACGTGGTATGAAATCCAAACCCTCATCTACCACCACCTCTAAACTTCCTTATGTTCTTGGTCCGGTGTTTAGAACTAGATCTCATCAGAAAATTGGTGGTGGGTGTACTTTTTCTTCTCATCTACATTCTGTGAAAAGAAAGAAATTCAAAGTAAAATATTTGGGGAAAGAAAGCTCCTCAAAGGTAAAATGGTTCTTGTGTCCCCAAATTCTTGTTTGACTGATCTTTTGTCCAAGTTGGTTGCTCAGGGCTGGTCGCTAAGGGTGGACATTTGATTCTTCGGTTCGGTTTTACCAAAATTTGGTTCGGTTCTTCGGTTTTCAGTTTTGAGAAGATGTGCACCATATGCCGAACCAAATGAACTCGGCTCGGTTTGATTTTTCAACTTCAGTTCGATTTGGTTCAATGTTTTAAGATAATTTTTTTGTGTAAGTGAGAAACGAAAATGAGAAAAAAATTATCAAAATATTTAAAATGAAGCAAATGTGTTCAATAATGTTATTTCGTATAACTTCTACAATAATCAATAACTTAGCATATTAATTTAAAATATTACTAATAAAATATAATTGAAACTTAGAAACTAACTACTGCCTAACACCTAATAATTAATATTTCTTGATTTCTAGGACAGGTAGTATACCGTATAAGTCTATAAGTTAAGTGGTGAGGCAAACTTTTAGATTAAATTTAAATGTTGGGTTGAGTTGGGTTGGGACTTGGGTATTTGACTATGTTTGGGTTAAATGATAAATCTGAAATGAAGGCCCAAATACCAAATGGGTTGGGTTTTAAACATTAAATATAAATATTATTTTAAAATATAATTAATAAAATTTTAGTTCTTCGGTGCACTGAAGAACCTAACTCTCATACCGAACACCGAACTGAAGAATCAAACTTTTAAAAAAAATAGAACACCAAACTAAAGAACCGAAACCTAAAAATTTGAATTAATTCGGTTCGATTAAATTTTTTGATTCTTTAGTATTTATGTCCACCCCTTCTAGTCGCACTTGTTCTCTGATAAAGATGTGCGTGTGCATGCCTTGCAATTGTTGAATTCATTAGTTTTTTGCCATGTCACGCGGGTGTGTTACCAGTAGGGTGGGTAAGCATCTAGTAGTATTTGATATGCACAAGCTTGGTTCCTTGTTGGGTATTCCAAGTGAAGGTTTCTCTCTATGCCAAAAAAACAGGTGGCCAGGTCTCCCTATTCCTTTGAAACCTCTGGATATTGTGAGGAAGTTTTCTGGAAATCCTTCTCGCACCTCTGACTTCAAAGTTCCCAAATATCTTATGTCTACTTATCATAAGCTTTTGTTTGTGTTTGTTATGAAGAATCTGGTTCCCTATCAGCAACGCAGGGATGCAGCGTCATTTCTTGATTTGACTCTTATGGAACTTTTGGATAGAGAGATGAAGATCAATCTTCTTGGCTTGATGATTTCTTATTTGACCAAAGTGGCTTTTGATGTGAAGCAGAACCATTCTCTTTTATATGGATTTTTGTTGACTAGAGTCTTTGACAAGATGGGAATTCACTTCGGTTCTCTTCTCTTGAATACCTTTTAAACTATGATGCTGTTGATTTTTATGAAATTAGGGGAACTAATCCTTAAGGTACTTCTGCACCACAATTTGTTGGTTTTGGCACTGACCCCTCTGTGGCCTCTATGGATATGGCCAAGGTACTCTTGGAGAATGAATGTTTGCAGTTAGAGAATGTTGCTTTGCATAATCAGATGGTTAAAAATGAGGAAGTCGTTGCTGCTTGTCACAATGTCTTGGTGACCCTCATTCAGGGTCTTTCTCACTCTGTTAATCCTCCTTCTTGTCTAGTTGAACCGTCTTCCTCCCCAGCCCCTGTTGATCCCTTTATTTAAGTCTTTTCGTCACGATCATTAATAGTTTTGTCTATGTTTTGAGATGACCTTACTTTCTTCCTATATAATATTTTGTTTTGTTTTGATCTTGCAATATTTCATAAGGATGGACAATATCATTAGTTATGTTTTGTATATTTACTATTTTATGCTTATGTGGTGTTTACCTAAGTGGTGTTGAATTGTAGTCTTTCTCTAAGAATTATCTTGTAGTTCTCTTTTTTTATGCCAAAAGGGGAAATTTTTGTGAATATGCTTGAGTCATTGAGGTTGCCTCGATTAATCCTAGCTTAATTTGTGTGGATACATTTGGTTGGTAAATCTGAAAAAGTCACAAGCATTTTTTTTTGTCATCATCAAAAAGGGGAGTATGTTGAGTTGATTTTGATGATAACTTGGTAAAAATATGTGTCATAATTTAGGAAATTAACTGGTGTTGAAATGATGAACTGGCATTAGATAATTGAGAATTGTTACTACTAATAATTGGAAAGTGTATGCTGGAAATTGTAGGTCACAAGAAGTTGAATTCAACGAGGCCTCTATAAAATCTTTCGATGAGGCAAGGACTCTTAGTTGATATCTTGAAGATACCTCTTCTAGTTGGAGTCAAAGAGGGACCTTGTCGGGGCTCTATAAAAGAAAATCCAACACGCCACAGTTACTCACTCATTCACAAAAGATCTTCAGCACCCCACTGGTTCTGATCATTTATTGGCAATCAAAGTTGAAGGAGAGTTGACAATGCTAGAGACAGTTCCCTAGTTTGCTCAGCTCACTGCTGCAAATAATCTTAAAATCTTAACTTTTAGTGAATGAAGTAGGATTGAGTTTTGAGTTGTAAAAGAGATTGTTTCTTATTTAAGTTTGTTTGTTATGCTGGTTGTTGTTTCTTGTTTTAAACTAAGGGTAGTTTAGAACAGGTTAGGAACTTTGTAAGGGCTTATGGGTAGGTCCATTAGATTGCAGGGGGTAATCCATAAATTGACTTGGTGTTGTTTTAGTAGAATCTAATTTGAAATCCTACTAAGGAGTAGGTCATGATTTTTATATCCATTTGAGCCTGGATGGTTTTCCACGTATAAATCTGGTGTCTCATATTTACTTTTTGTATTACTCTTTTCAGCTTGCAAACGGTTAAGAGTCTAAGGAACAGTGATTTAATTTGTTCCCATCAAACAGAAAAGAAAGTAACCTAAGTTTAATTAAGCAAAAATTAGGAGTAGACCCAATTCATCCCCCCCCCTGTTGAGTCTAATTTAGAGGTTGTTTATAACACCTTTCCTCTAACACAATAATGCAACAACATCCACAATATAGTCATTAAAATAGTCTTCTATAGAGGAGATTATTCTCTCAATCATTTTTATCATTCTCTCTCTCTCACTCTGTGTGTGTGTGTCTATATGTGTTTTTTTTTTGTGTGTGTGTGTAAAGTCCTTTCATAAAAAGATGTTGTATTAGCGAAAAAGAGACCAGGGGGTGGAAGGATGTGCTGGACCTTACCCCAAAATACAATTTAAAAAGGCTTGTTAATCAATTCAATTTACAAAAAGGAACATGAATACACACACACTCCTACTCCTAAGAAACACATATTAGCTTACATAAAATTGAACTTATTACACCTAATTCTAATACAACGTAATTGTCAGTTATCAAGATGAAACGAAACTAAAGCTATTCTAGGAATGAGCTTCCAGTCGAAGAATATCTTATGTTCTCGAGTATTAGCAGCATATTTAGCAAGTCCATCAACAATTCGATTGAATGTGAGGCTTTACAAAAGGTTTGATAAAACTGCCAACTGATATCTTCAATAAAGCACTTTTAATTTCAGATTATCAGTAGTCCCTTTTTCCAGCATATCTACAATAATTTGGGAATCTAGTTCTAGTATACAATTGGTGATATCCTGTTAACCATTGTCTTAACTTATTATTAACAGTGTTACTACTATTAATGATTCGTAGGAGAGCACCAAAAAAAAATTCCAAACTTTAGTAGCTACCTCACTACCCTAGAAAACATGGTGAATGGATTAATTTTTTTCTTCTTGATGACAACATATACACATAGTGTTCATATTAATTTCAAATCCCTAGATTACCTCATCAAAGGGTAGCTTTTTCCTAGTAAGTCTCCAAGTGAGGAAGGAGTAGTTAAAAGGAAGTTTGTTGTGCCATACCTTATTATCAAAATTTTCTGTGTCTTTGTGCTGTGTAAAAAATTATAATATCATGCTTCAAATTTAGATAAAGCGGACTGACACTCTATGTCTTAACTTGACCGAATTGATCAGCTCTATATGAACATACATATTAGGCATATATGCAATCAATATGATACAATGCAACTCATTTCATATGAGAACGTACTTCTTTATACACATGGAACCATTAGTTCAAAACAACTACGTCAGTGGGCCTTGTAGGGAGATGTTAGGTATCAATCCAAAATACATGAACATAACCTGACTGCCTCTACTACATGACATAAACTTAAGAAGTATTAGGACAAGCCCCTGGCATACCCAAAAGTATCTCTATACATAACATAAAATTAAACATGATAAGGCGCCGAATAGTAGTGGGGCTTACCAACTATAGTTGAAAGTCTGGAGGAATGCCTATCAATATGTCCTGTTACCTTGAACGTCTATACATGTAGTGTAAGTACAGGAACATGAATATATAAGAAATAGTACCTTTATGATAAGATAGGCAGAATAACATAGGATAAACATTGATGCTCATATAGAAGAGATATGAAACATGGCAACTGATTACATTAGGGAGCTATGAAACAAAGTATGAATGAAACATTCTATTGTAAGATCTTCTGGATCTTATACAATAATATCGTACAGATCATTATACTTATCAATTCTTGGATCATTATACTTAACACACTTGGATCGTTATGCATTAGCATATAAGATCTTTTATAACTTTACATCTTTAGCTCACGTTAGCACTAATTTGTAATTAGTCATTCTACGGTTCATAATTCATGTCAACATAAAGAATAGTATCTCAAACAGTTCACAGTAAGTCGAGACATGACGGGTATAAACATTCACTACCAGACTATATACTGTAATGCACCATGGTTCATAATAATGACGGGTAACATCATCCATTACCAATAGATATGTCTTAATGCATCATAATTCATAACATGGCGGGCAGCATCATCCGCTACCAGACTGTATCTCATAATACACCATGATTCATAATATGGTGGGTAGCATTATCCACTACCATGTTATGTCTAATAATGCATCATGGATCATAAGAAGGCGGGTAGCATCACCCACTACCAGACTTTTCTTTACTATCTTCCATAGATAAGTTTTATACACACACAAGAATGAGATTCAACTGGCGTTCATGACCCTAAAATGCAATATATCCCAAAAGCACATTTAGGCTTAATTTTTCTATTATAGAAGATGTTCTTAAATTTAGACATGCTTGTAAATCAATACAATTACTTATCATCAATTTTATATCATTTAAGTCATGGAAGACAATTAATCCCATAGACTAGTCTTTGGAATACTATACACCATATTAGAACCTTCGTGCATAGCACGGTAGTATTTATATATTATTGGTTAGAATGCTTGCAGGATTCAGAAGTTGAAGCAAGAGTTGGATAGTCTTTTGCTATGAAAGACTTAAGATCAGTAAAGCAAATTCTTGGCATGCAGATTTATCCGTGACAGAAAGGCCAAGAAAAAGGCCAAGAAATTGTGGTTATCACAAGAGAAGTACATTCAGAAAGTACTTCACAAGTTCAACATGGATAAGGCTAAGGTTGTCAGTAAACCTTTAGCAATGCACTTCAAATTGAGCATGAAGTAGTGTCCTTCAGATGATAATGAAAAGGAAGATATGAAGAAAGTTCCTTATGCTTCAGATGTTGGTAGTTTGATGTATGCAATGATTTGTATAAGACCAGATATTGCTCTTTCTATTGGTATTGTTAGCCATTTTCTTTCTAATCCAGGAAGAGAGCATTAGAATGTAGTGAAGTCAATAATGAGATATATTTGTGGAACTTCTAGTTTGAGTTTGTATTTTGGAACAGGAAAACCTATTCTATATGGTTACACTGATTCAGATATGGCAGGTGATATTGATACTTGTAAATCTACTTCAGGCTATTTGGTTACTTTTACAAGGGGAGTTGTGTCTTGGCAATCTAGACTTCATAAATTTATTGTTCTATCTACTATATAAGTTGAGCATATTGTTGCTGTTGAAGCTTATAAAGAGTTGATTTGGATGAAGAGATTCTTAGGGAAACTTGGTTGTGCTCAGGAGAAGTATGTACTTTACTGCGACTATCAAAGTACTATTCATCTTGGCAAGAATTCTATATTGCATGGTCGGTCTAAACACATTTGATGTGAGATACTATTGGATTTGAGATGTGTTGGATTCTAAGTGTCTTGAACTTGAGAAGTTTATATGGATGATAATGGTATCGATTGATGACTAAAGTTTTGCCAAGGTAAAAGTTTGAAGGGTGTTGCATGATCTCCTCCACATAGTCGGGGGAGAATTGTTAGGTTTTGAGTCTTTTTTCCTTCCTATGTGGATAAAAATAAATGTTCAATTTGGACCAGCCCATTTTTACCCATAAGCCCATTATCATGGTGCATATATAAAGCCCATTTAG
>JACEIK010001292.1:46734-64725 GCA_018107945.1 Datura stramonium
CCCTAGTTCTTGCCCTGAGAAACATGACTGAGCTTTCTTCATACTGACTTTTGAGAGGAAGGTGACAAATGAGGGAGGAATATCGACTAACCCTCTAAATCTCTAGAAAAATAACCCCAAAATGATGTATTTTAGGCACTAAAATAATGCGAAGTTACAAAAAAATTCCTAAAACAAAGTCTGGAAAACTGCTCATCGGGTTTCAATAGGTCACATAATGGGAAATTGGTGGAACCACGGCTTGTTGGAACCAGTCATTGGTCTTGGGTCTGAGAATCCTAGCTATTGGAACTGAACAATGGATGGGAACAAAGACCCGTTTGATGAACCAACGGGTCATTGGTTCCACTCGTTGTCACTGAGAGGTTTTGAATAAACTATGTATATCCTCCAATGGACGGACAGAATGACTCGTCAGATGGAACAAAAGTTCGTTGAATCCAACCCTTGCCACTAGAGGGGATTTCTCACCCTTTTTGGATTGTTCCAATAACACAACAGGACGAGTCGTTGATTCCTTCCATAACTCATTACTGTGCTTCTTGGTTTTGGGAAAGTTTCTAACCATCTTCTCGATGGGCACCATGATCGAAACAATGACTCGTTACTAGATGCAATGGGTCATTGCATTGCTCATTGAACCCGGGGAAAGAATATGCTAGGGAAACTGATGATCGTCTTAATAGACCATTGTTTCTGACAATGACTCGTTAGACGATTCATCTTGAGAAGATCTTTTAATACCCCAAAAGTCCATAAGATCAGGCCCAAGGGTTGAGTTAGAAGAATCAGAAAAATCCGCACCAAGTCACAGAACAAGTCGTTCAGTGACTCGTGGTATGACCTAACAGGTCATAAAGTGACCCATTTAAGTGGTGCCTAGTTTGAAGAGAATCCATTTTTATCAGGTAGTGGAAATGGATGAGACAACGAGTCATCACGACTCCCAATGAATCATAGAATGACTTGTCAAGTGGGTAAAGGGTGATATTGTAGTGTTGCTGGTAACGAGTCGAGGGATTGAGTCATCATGTCCTTAACGACATGTTAAGTTCGTTGTGGGGCTAAGAAGGTTGGGAAATTAGAAATTTCTAGTGGTGGTGATGAGGGGAGATAACAAATTGTCAGAGGACCTAATGACTCATCATGTCCCTCGTGGTGACTGTTAGTGCCACTTTTCCAACCCAATCAGTAAGGGCATTTTCATAATTCCTAAGCTCCTAAGCCCCAAACTACATCATTTTAAGCCCTGAAAGGAGTGTTTTAAGGGAGTTTAACCCATTCTATTCATTCAACTCCCATGCATGAAAAGTTTAGAAGTTCCTTTTGAAGGTCAAGCTTGAATCCTATCAATTCTTCCCCAAATCTCTTGGGCTTTCAAAGTCAAGTTAATATTCAGCTTACCCAGGTATGTAGGGCTATCAGTGAGTGTTTCCTTTCACTCTCATGCCCAAATTTGTCCTCAAGTCCATGAATTCAAGTCTTAATTCAAGTTTATGATCTTATGGGGTTTTAGCCCAAATTCAAGAAATTCTCTATGATTTATTTATGGGTAAATTCCCTTCATGTTTCAAAGCATGTTTTAAGATTCATGGGTATATTTTATAGCTATTTTGATATAAATTCATGATTTCATATTTTAGAAAATTATTTCCAATTATGCATGTTTCATGAAAAGTCAAGTTTATGATTCATGATTTCAGGAATGATGAGATTTCTTGCATGAATGAATGTTTACAAACAACCTATATATGAATCTATGATTTTGACTTATGAAGTCTATTTCAAGTATGCATGATTTTAAGATTAAGGTAAGCCCACACATGTTAAGTATGCTTCATGATTTAGCCAAGGCTAATAATATCAGCTTATCATATGTTTTGGATTCAAGACTCCCCACATTTAGATTTCGTACTATGCATGTAATTATAACTTAAGCTTCATTGAAAAACGATGGGAGCACTGTGCATGTTTTTTGTAGTAGTGTCTAGCACAGAGTAGACTTTGGGTTCCAAGGTTTCTCAGGATCTGAGAAATATGCGCCAACATAGGTATATTTATATTTGGGACCTCTCAAGAGACTTTTCCCCTACCCCAAGGGGCCTTCAACTTGATATCAAGATCATGGTTGCATCCTTATCCTGACAAGATTTTGGATGGCTCTTCCTACTTGAGTGTGATAGTTGGGGCATCACGTAAGCTCTATCGTGATGGTGTCGGTTATGACGAATCTCCTATTATTTCTCATGATTTCAGTTATTCATGTTCATGACTTATGATATTATGTTTTACAGTAGGTTTGTCCTAATGATTAGTTTATGAGCTTTTACTTATGATTATAGCTTGTACAAGTCATATGATTTCTATTTTTATCTTTAGCTCATTCTATTCAGATATGATATTCAGCTTATGACTATACATGTTTCAGATTTAGATTTCAGCATGCAGTCCTTACTCTCGCGATCTTATGATTTATGTTTATATGCATGATTTTCAGTTACAGTTACTCAACATGTTTTACTTACATTGCATACTCAGTACATTTCATGTATAGACTGCATACTCAATGAAGTATCATTTCATGGTACAAGTCCGGACGATTAGACTCAATTCCACCATTAGTTCAACTTCCCGAAGCTTAGTTTAGTTTCCCATCGTTGGTGAGTCCTCATTTTATGAGGACCTTCGGTTTATTTTTGAGTTATGATATATCTAATTTCATACTTTAGCGAGCTAGTTGGGGATGTTGTCCCATCAACTCATCAGACAATAGTAGAGGCTTATCAGGCATTATGTAGATTTTCAGCTTTGTCGAGTGATGACTCTATTTTATGATTGCTATGTTATTTATACTTTCTCTTATTCATGTTTCAGTTATTAGATTCTACTTGATGTATGTAATTTAGTTGTTATGTTCATGCCATGAGTCGACTTGGAGCCACTCGTGATTCTAGGTCCCGTATATCGATTCAGGGTCTCAGCTCCAGTCGTGACAAGCTTGGTATCAGAATAAAGGTTTAGAGTGTCCTTGGGTGTCTAAAAGCAGCATTGAGTAGATTCTTCTCCATGGGTGTGAAGCTTGCCACACTTATGTGTGAGAGGCTACAAGAAGTTTTAGGAAATTTCCTTTCTTTCATGATCTATGTTGTGCAATGAAGTATCTCTCTATCCTTCTAACTCGTGCTATACGCAATTACAGAAACATGCCTCCTCACTGAGTGAATGGAAGAAGGAATGATAGCATAAATGGCCATGATAATGGTAATAGGGATGGGTATCAGCAAGCCCCCCAGCACCAGCAGGTCCTTTGCCCGAGCAGGTCACTCATGCCAAGTTCAGAGCGACATTGCAGATGTTGACACAAGCTATGACTGCTCAAGTGAATCAGCAGGCGGTGGCTCGTGTTCCTAAAAATGGAAACGCAGTGGCGGCTAGAGTTCGTGACTTTCTCAAGATGAATCTGATGTAGCCCAAATTACACCTCGCAATTGAGATATAAAGCGATCGATGTCAAATATAGAACCCAACTAGAGGTTGGGGTCGATCCCACATGGAATATGGAAAGAACTTGAGTTAATGCGAATAACTGTTACTATTGCATTAATTATTTCTTAAAGGGGAAATAAATAAACTACTAATATGAGTAAAAACTATTGAATTCTTAAGTCAAATTCAGTTTATATTCAATTAACGACTTGACTAGGATTGTGTTCCCCAAGACTTCATAACCATAAGGATTTTACACTAGTCATCTATTTTGGTGTTTAACATGCAATATCGGTAAGTTAGGTTAACCTAAATGGTTGGTCCTCCATCTAGAAGATTATCACCACGCAACTTGGTCCGTATACGGGTGTATGCTTAATTGACCCTTACCCTTAATATCGGATTAGCTATCCCCGAATAAGTTAAAGTTATTAGAATAGGGTTGATAGCCTCAGATCTCTGTTGTTAATCCCTTTTCCCATTCATTACCTCCTTGGTCCAATAAGTAAGAATAAGGCAAGCCCTAACGTTTGCAACCATCAAGAATCAATTAAAACGAAGGGAAAAAAATACATGCATTAAATCCCGTTCAAGAATCACTAAGTAATTAACCTATGTGTGTTAATTCATCCTTGTTCCCACAACCCTAGTTATGGATTTAGCTACTCATATTTAAATGATCACAATCACAAACTATTGAATAAATCATAATTGGAACTTACAAATTATTGTAGAAGAAAAACCAAGTAAATTGAATAAAACTTCAAACTTGATGAATAAATTTCAATGTTGCTTTTGATCCTCAAATTCAAGAATAAAATTGTAAACCTTTCTTCTTGACCCAAGAATAATCATACAACACCAAAATCATATGTGAAAAATAGTAATAATAAGCTGTCCCTAGAAAATAAACCTAAATAGTGTATCTATAGTTCCAAGGAAACCTTTTCCTAACTAAAATTGGAAACCAGGTCCTCAGTAGGCACGGGCTTGGAAACGATTTGTTAGGACCTTTGACAAGTCGTGCCTTGCTAAAATCAATCATCCTCAGAACCCATTGTGGCAATGGGTCACCTAGCTACTCGTTGTGCCTGGGCACGAGTCGTTAGGCCCATCGTAGTCTAACTCCTTCAAATTTTCAGTGTATCTCACGGTTGGTTCCAGTGACCTGCCAATGAGTCATTTAGTCAACTAACGACTCATTATGTTGTCCGTCAACTTCACGAGCTACTTCTTCACTAATTTCCCTCCCGGTCTTCACGACTGAATTCACGCCTCGTTACCTGATGTAACAAGTCTTTCCCTCAACTCGTCAGGTACATTGTTTTTGCCTCTTCAAAATTCAACCTATGCCCACGACTTCAGCAACGTATCGTGCTTCTTTCCAACGATTCGTGAAGTGCCTAACACTCACTTGTTCAGTTGTTTTAAGCATTAATTTTCCCAGTTCACTTCCGAACCTGTTTTCCTGCAACATTAAACACAAAACATATCATACCTATAAAAACATATCCGGAATGTGCATAGTTTCTTGGTTTTAAGCGTTGAAAGTGCCGTAAAATAATGGAACATCAACACCCTCAACGTAGAACTTTTGCATGTCCTCATAAAAAAACAAAATAAAACAAAATAAACTCAACTACTTCGACGCTTCAATCGAGACAACTCTAGGGAGTTTACAGCAACAACATTTATTCATCAATTCGAAATTTTCTGACCCCTCCTTCATCATATCAACTCAAATCACAATGCATATGCAAAATGTCCAACCATGACACAAAGAAATCAAAACAAGGCAAAACACTGTCACTTGCAACCACGCACAAAAATCTATAACACTGACCCAGACAATTTGCCAATGATTTTGTTGACCAAATTCTCTCACCTAAAAGAAGACCCATACTAACACATGTGTAAATGATTATTTAGATATATTTCTCTTGGGACTAGGTAAGATTAACTCACTCTCACAAAGAAATTCTAACTGTGTGCATGCAATACCATAGGCTTTCCTTTACTTTCAATACCTCAATTTTCAGACAAATAACCAGGATCACTATAGGACTTTCTAGGCTTGTAACGTAGGCTCGGGCTCGGGAATGGTACATATGGAATTAGTAGCTTAACCCTCCTTGGAATTACACACGTCTTGACTCCACTTTTCAACCTGTTCTTTCTATTTTCTCCCCTTTTCCTTTAATTGCTTCTTCTTTTATTTGCATTTGCAACTACCGATGCGGTTTCTCTTTATTCAAGCATTCATTGATGTCATATCTTTCTTTTCTTTTCTTTTCTTTCACTTTGACAACAATTTTTATTTCTTGCTTTTCTTTCCATTATGCATACCGCACCCGCTCTTTTCTTTTCATTACCCAAATTTTAGTTCCTCCCTACTCTTTTTAATCACCCTTATAATAGCCACCCTCAACTTAGGCGATTTTCCTAGGTTGAGGTTCACAGTGTCCAAGAAGGGACAAGGGCCAAAATAGGTTCAATCTTAATAAAAGAAGGAAGGTGAATTGGTGTAAACAAAAAGAAAGGTCGATTTAAGCTCAAACATTTGGGTCAAGGGATTTTTTCTCTTTTGGTAGGTCTTTTAAGGCTAAAGTGGGCTCATAAATCAAAATCGGCCTATGATCCTTTCCTAGTTTCCTATCCTCTATCTCGGTACGAATGACCAGGCAAGTCCTAGATTGACACACATAACCGAATTTAGCTATTAAACCTCACTCCCACATAGCACACTTCAACGTCATCACTTGTACTAACTATTAGTTCAGGTAAAGCCATACAATGATAAACATGTTCACAGTTTCAATGCCATGCAAAGATTCACAAAGGTCATATTGTCAACTTTAACATACCCATATAAAAATTTCGGAGGAGTATCAACTTATAAATCAACAAAAATCAACAATTTAAGCTCTTGACTGCCTTCAGTTCACTTAACTTTCTTCCGACTGACACAAACAAACACAAAAAAACATAAAACCCTAAACGTGCCGGTTCTACTAGATAAGGAACACCCAAGGGAAAAGATATCCGACAAGAAAAACCCTCGGGTTATGTTCAGCAAAAGACATGCACAGGTATCCCTCCCCACCCTCATCAAGAAAAGCGTGTGTCGTCCTCGGCGCATATATGTATCAAACAAAACTAGGGAAATAGGGAACATACCTGTGCGGCCTAGGTGTCAACTACCTGGTTGGTGGAGGGTGTAGATACTCCTCCAATGTTATCTCTAACATCACCGGCTTGACCCAGCGCATTTTCAGATCTAATAGAGCTTGTCCTTTCTCCACGAGCTCTCATTTCCTCAGTCTCGGCTCTCTGTCGAGCCTCCTCTCTTGACACATGCAGCGCTCTTTCCATCTCACTCCGCTTTCATTTTTACTGACAGAGAAAAGAAGCATCATCGTTGAAGCTTGCCTCCTCACGAGGCCTTTTATCTTTATCATCTGCCACTGGCTCCTCAATAATGAAATAAAAAACAGGTGGTAACTCTTCTTTAAATTCATCATCGATAACCGGAAGTACCGATGGAGGTACTGCAACTACCTGTCGTGAGGCCAAATCCTGCACCTCAGCTTTGAGAACTCCTAGCTCTACATAACATTTTGCCATTTCAGATGCTTGTAACTGTGCAAGGCGCTTATCAATTACTCTCTCGAAAGCGTCCAACCTTCCATGCATAAAACTGGATAGTGCCTCCAACTCATTCGTCACCCAAGGCTTTACCTTCTCCATCAGAACATTAACATGTAGCGCCGTGTGTGACTGCTGCTTTTCGGCCTTTGTTAGCTACCTAGCCATATCAACCAAAAACTCCTAAGAAATCATAACTAGGCCGGCTGTAGTAGCTCGTGGAGGAGCAATTGGTGTTCTAGGTGCTGCTGCAGTGGATGATGACTCGAGAACATCAGCAGGTGTGGAGGTGTCCGCTGCATCTGTAGCCTCAGGCTGGCTACCCAACTCTTTACCCTCAGTAGGTTTTGCTGCCAACTCAGTGAACTGTGCAGCATCAGTTTGCATACCACTGCCAAATGCCTCTGCTAGTGGTCTCTCCAGCGGATATGGCAGACTGACTCCTCACCCACGAGACTGGGTTTGTCTCATTTCTGATCAACCCAATATCCGTAATCTTCTTAACCACTATCCTCTGGTCAACTGATGGCAATTCCAGCACCTTTGACTCCTGACAGAGTCTATCAATCAAACATGGGAATGGAATCATAGTACCGTCATTTATGGCCTGCTCTCTAATCTCTTCAGCAATGTACTGCGGGAAATTGATGACGTATCCCTCCATAATACTGGCTACTAATGCCACTCTGTCAGGTGTGAGAATTTTATCATTGCTGGTTTGTACCAGCCTGTGCCGCACTAGTGTCCACCAAAACTTAGCTTGAAAGTTCAATCTGGCCTTCTTTATCTAAGACTCTGTACCATGCAACCATTCAACTAGCGGACCTCTTGTAGCAATGATCCGAGACAACCAAGTATATTGCCTAATGCGCTCCTGACTATATAGCTTTTTGGTCTTGACTTTCTTCAACTCATATAGCCTATGGTCGAACTCAGCCGTGTTCATCGGAGCATGATAGTCTGGCCCATATAGCATCTTGGAGATTTTCCTCTCAGATATGTTTACGGGAGTCTCTCGAACCAACACCTACATCAAGGCAGGCCTCTTTTTCTAGTCTTCGCCCCCTAATGCCAAACGTTGTAGTGTGACTGCATAGGCTGCATAGAATTCTCCGATGAAAAATGGGCTGTAGCTTCCTGATGGCTCGGTCAACCATCTAAAACTGTACTTGTCGAATACAGCTTGCATCTCTAGAAGGTCTTTTAACCCCGTAGTGACCAGCCTCAGGTCCTCTTATATGCTCTTCTTTGGGTTTCCTTTATCATTAGGAGCAATATCTCTATTGTCTATGGCCCTCATACCATGACCACACAACCTCCGCGCATTCCTTGGTTGATCATTTGATGTGTTCGAGGTCTCAGTCAATTCATCATCAGAATTCCTTAGCTGAGCATGTGACTCGTCAGCTATCTCTGTGTTTTTCCAAGTTTTGGGGGCCTCAGGAGCAAGTGCAACTATAGCCTTGGCATTATCATCAGTGCGCCTGGGCGGATCCCTCGCTAGCATAGCAGGAGTATCGACCAGGGTTGTCGGATTTGAAGTTTTTCAAGCCCTAGCCCTGGTTGATCTCCTCCCTAATTGCTCCTCTGATACGTCATATTCTTCCTCCGAGCTACTTGATTCTTCAGAGAAGGATGGCTTATCACGAAGTCTACCGTATGAAGGATGACTGTGCTCAGGTGCTTGTTTCTTTGCCTGACCTTTTCTTGGTGTACCTCTTGGAGCCATTGTACCTGTGGAAACATTGTTAGTATATGAGATGAGATGAAAGAAAAACATTTTAAAACTATTTCTCAGTGGACCTGACGAGTGACTAAATGAGTTATTGCCACTTGCAACAACTCTTGAAGTCCCTCGTTGTCACAAACCAATATTTCTTCCTGTTGGGCCAGTGTACTTGACGCCTGGTCCCAATGAGTCATTACCAAAGGCAAGGAGTCGTTAGGTCATTCGTTAGGTATGTTATCTTCTTGATTTAATTTTCCACTCAGAACAAGCTACATAACGAGTCGTTTGGTGATCTAATGACTTGTGATGTTGCTTCGTTCATTTTCATCCACTTCCTATTATTCAATTCCACAAACACAGAACTTAGTTTCTCAAACCAACCCATGTAAATTCAATCGCGATTCATTTGTTTAATCTTTCTAGGGTTCATTATCATCATGAGTCAAAGATTGAAACAAGTACAACATTACTTGAAATAAATTTGATTTCATTCAAAATATGGGTCAGCAAAATTCTTATTAAAATGCAAATGCATTCACAATTTAGTGGGAAAAATTACTCACAAGATGCTTTATCGGAGATGGGAGTGTAATCGTGTGTGTGTACAAATGGTTGGAGTGCAGTTCAAGGGTTTTTCGATGGGTTTGAGAGAAGAAGAAGAGGGATGTTTGAAGTTGTTGGGGTGCAGGATTAAAATTAAAGGGTGAGTTTGAATGATAAAGGAATCAGGTTTCATATATTTCAAATTAAAATTTACCATAATTCCAGCCTATATCAGGTCGGACATGTTCATTAAAAACTTATAACGCCCAGTGTAATGATTCGTTAAGTGATTAAACAAATCATTGTTCCCCTTTCGTGTTGTGACTGGAGTTCAACAAACTTTACTGGGACCTAAAGAGTCAAGCAACGACTCATGGTGTCACCCAGCGAGTCGTGGCTTTAGTCGTGGTCCTTAGACTTTTGTAGTTACATGACGGGTCACTTAACAAGTCATTTGGTCTCCCAACAATTCGTTGAGTGAGCCGTTATCACCCTTCTCCATTTGATTCTGCCTTTTTTCCAGTGTACATGATGGAGGACCTCACGATTCATTTCTTTAAGAGACGAATTGTTGATTCACCCGTTGCTCCCCTATTTTCTGCGATTCTCTTCACGATTTGACTAAACGAGTCATCAAGTCAAATGAAGGCTCGTTCTATGACCTTTTGCACCAGAACTAAAGTTCCAGATTTTTGTTCCAACTTTAAATTTTCCATCTCAATCCCCTGCACCCATCAACAAATGTAAACACTATATTTTTCTTACATTTACAACTTGGGTTGCCTCCCAAGAAGCGCTTGATTTAAAACTTACAGTCCTTTTTCTGGTGACGAGGTCCTTCATGAATTTGGCATATCCGGGCATCTGCTCAAGTGCCTCAACTAATAGGATGTTAACCGACAACTACTTAAGCATAGAGATAAATTTGTGATACATTCCATCTTCGGCTTTCTTCTTCAAATGTTTTGGAAAAGGAGGAGGAGGTCTAGGGATAGATGTAAGTTTTTGTTGTGCCTCCTTCTCCTTCTCATGGGCAGCTCCTTGCTCCTTTGCATTACTTGGAGCAGTTTTTACATCTGAATCTCCAATAAAAGTTGGGTTTTCGAAATCTGCTACACTGTCATCATTCATCGAGACTGGCTTTTCTGACTCCTTAATTACAACCAGCCTCGAAGGATCAGCTGTTGCCTTCCTGCTCCTAGTAGTGACCTCCATGCAATGACAATCATTTTTCAAATTTTGCAATATGTTGCTAGGAAGTGCGCCTTTCTTCCTCTGATTCATTGCAATAGACATCTGACTCATCTGCTGCTCAATCTGCCTGATAGCCACGACATGTGACTCCACCTTTTTATTTAAACCAGAAATATCAGCGCGGAGCTCCCTAAAATGGCCATTTGTTTTCTCCATCTACTTGAGTACTTTGGAAAGCATGTCTTCAACCCTTGAACCACTAGATGCTGGCTTACAGTTTCTTGGAGGAACATATAGACCGCTTCTATAATTTTTGAACTCCTCGCGCTTCTTCCAGTCTCCGTTATCTCGGTATTGCCGTCGGTTGTAATTATTATCCTTGTAAAAGTTCCGACCATAGTTCCCTTGACCTTGACGCAAAGAATATTTTTTAGACCCGAAAACCCGCCCTTTGATCATTCAAATAATTAGCTTCTTCCTCAGACTCATATTCACAGCTATCATTTCTCAGGGCCTTTCCGTGAGAGCCCATAGCATTTATTTTCTTCCCTCTGACACCCATCAAGTTCTTGGCAAGCAACCCCATAGTGGTATTTATCTCTCCAATATCTTGATCACGCTCCTCATCTTTTCTCCTCTATTTTGCAAACATACCAACTGCATAAGAACCAGCCAGAATCTCCGATTCTCTAGTGTGTCAAGCGCTGTTGGTTTTGGTGATCCTGTCAAGTAGCTCAGCAGCCTCTGCATAAGTGTGGCCCATAAAGGTACCGCCATAGATGGTGTTAGCCGCTGCCTTGGTGTTAGCATTCAGAGACGTATAGAAGATCTCCAACAATGTATCATCTGGAGTCCTTTGATTTGGCACCCTTTTGAGCTTATTGTTGAAAACACAGCCAGGTCTTGTGAAGTGCCTCTGAATTTAGTTGTCTGAAGTTATATATTTCATCTTTCAACTGCAACGCTTTTGAAGGTGGGAAGAACCTTTCAAGAAAAGGTCTCTCAAGTTCCCCACATGTAGTGATGGAATCATTCGGCAGCTCAGCCAACAACATCATTGCCTCACTCCCTAGTGAGAAGGGAAATAACCTCAGTCTGATTGCATCCTGACTCACTCCTTGTTGTTTTTATGCCTTACATATACCTATGAAATTTGTCAAGTGAGTGTGGGCATCATCAGATGCATGACCCGCAAATATTCCCTTCATGTTGAGCAGTTGGATCATTGCACTGGTAATTTCAAAATTTTCCCAGCAGGCAAAGGAGGAGGGACTATAGCGCCAGTGGAACCGGCTTCATCTATATCAACATCATCCTCCTCATCAAAATATCGATGTCTCTGGTGTTCTAGACATCTGGGTAGTCTAGCTCGCTGCTTCTGCAGCTAGACATTCCTCTTCAGCAACTCTAGCTAACTCACGATCTCTAGACCGAGCTTGCTTCGCAGCCAACATTCTCACAGTGGCTTGGTCCACGGTATCCTGCTCTTGGATGTTGGCCATTCTTCTCAAGTTTCTTAATGTATGCTCAAGTTCGTGATCAATTGGAACGAGGGGATTTCCTTGGCTCCTTGTATCGGGCATGCACGAACCTAAGACCTGTTAAAATAAAAAACAACAAAAGAAAAATAAAAAAGTAATAAGAACCAATAGTACAGCAAACACAATTAACAAAATCCTTATCCTCGCAATTGAGATATAAAGCGGTCGATGTCAAATATAGAACCCAACTAGAAGTTGGGGTCGATCCCATAGGGAATATGAAAAGAACTTGAGTTAATGCGAATAGTTGTTACTATTGAATTACTTATTTCCTAAGGGGGAAAGAAATAAACTACTAAATATGAGTAAAACCTACTAAATGCTTAAGTCAAATTCAGTTTATATTCCATTAACGACTTGACTAGGATTGTGTTCCCCAAGACTTCATAACCACAAGGCTTTTACACTAGTTTTCTATTCCGGTGTTTAACATGCAATATCGGTAAGTTAGGTTCACTTAAATTGTTGTTCCCCTATCTAGATGATTATCACCACGCAACTTGGTCCGTATACGGGTGTATGCTTAATTGACCCTTACCCTTAATAACAGATTAGCTATCCCCGGACAAGTTCAAGCTATTAGATGAGGGTTGATAGACTCAAATCTTCGTTGTTAATCACTTTTACCATTCACTACCTCCTTGGTCCGATAAGTAAGAATAAGGCAAGCCCTAACGTTCGCAACCGTCAAGAATCAATTAAAACGAAGGAAAAACAATACATGCATTAAACCCCATTCAAGAATCACTAAGTAATTAACCTATCTATGTTAATTAATCTTGGTTCCCACAACCCTAGTTATGGGTTTAGCTACTCATGTTTGAATGATCACAATCACAAACTATTGAATAAATCATAATTTCGACTTACAAATTATCGTAGAAGAAAACCCAAGTAAATTGAATAAAACTCCAAACTTGATGAATAAATTCCAATGTTGCTTTTGATCCTCAAATTCAAGAACAAAATGGTAAACCTTGTTTCTTGACCCAAAAATAATCGTACAACACCGAAATCCTACGTGAAAAGTAGTAATAATAAGTTGTCCCTCAAAAATAAACCTAAATAGTGTATTTATAGTTCCAAAGAAACCTTTTCCTAACTAAAACTGGAAACCAGGTCGTCAATGGGCATGGTCTTGGTAACGATTCGTTAGGACCTTTGAAGAGTCGTGCCTTGCTAAAATCAGTCGTCCTCAACATCAAACCCAATTGTGGGAACGGGTATCCTAACGACTCGTTGTGCCTGGGAACGAGTTGTTTTGTCCCTCATGGTCTAACTCCTTCAAATTTCCAGTGTATCTCGCGATTGGTTCTAGTGACCTGCCAACGAGTCATTTAGTCAACTAACGACTCATTATGTCATCCGTCAACTTTTGGCTACTTCTTCACTAATTTCTCTCCAGGTCTTCATAGCTAACTTCACGACTCGTTACCTGATGTAACGAGTCGTTCCCTCAACCCGTCAGGTACACTGTTTCTGCCTCATCAAAATTCAACCTTTCCCCACGACTTCAGCAACGAGTCGTGCTTCTTGCCAACGACTCGTGAAGTGCCTAACAGTCACTTGTTTAGTTGTTTTAAGAATTAATTTGCCCAGTTCACTTTCGAACCTGTTTTCTTGCAACATTAAACACAAAACACATCATACCAATAAAAACAAACTCGGAATGTGCATAGTTTCTTGGTTTTAAGCGTCGAAAGTGTCGTAAATTCATGGCACATCAGAATTCAGTTGAGTTTCTGGGGTTAAAAGTGGATGAGGACCTGAATTAGTTCCTTGAGGAGATATAGAAGATCACTCAGATTATAAGGGTGATGGGGGAGGAGATCGTGGATTTAGTCTGCTATCAGTTGAAGGGGGTTGCTTACATTTGGTACGGCCAGTGAAAGGATAGTCGAGTTGTGGGAGCAGTTTCCGTGAGTTGGGATGAGTTTATGAATGCCTTCTTGGACAAATTCTTCACTAGGGAGTTGTGGGAGGCAGAGGCAGCGGAGTTCATCAACATGAAGCAGTACCACAGGATTGTCCAAGAGTATGTCTTAGAGTTTACCTGGCTGTCCTAGTATGCACCGGAGATGGTTACCAATCAGCGGGTTCATATGAGCAGGTTTGTGAATGGAGTATCAAACTCACTGGATAAGGAGTGCAGGACTGCTATGCTAAACAGTGATCTGGACTTCTCACGGTAGGTTATATAAGCCCACCATATAGAGGCGGATTTGATGAAGGTGAAGGAGAGAGAGGCCAAGAGGTCCAAGATAGGGAGTTATAGATAGTTTCAGCAGAGGTCTGATGGAGGACATCATCGGTAGTCTCACCAGAGTTAATTAACCCCAGCACCACCATCAGCCAGTGTTTCGTCTAGAACTAAGCGTGATTACAAGTGTGGAGCATTAGGCTTTAGAGGTTAAGGGAGCATGTCAGGAGAGCTCAGCATTCTAGTTTGTGGCAAGTGTGGTAGGAGGCTCCCCAGAGAATGTCTAGAGGGTTCACGTGCGTGTTTCGAGTGTGGGAAGCCTGAACATCTGCTCTAAGACTGCCCTTCAGCCATATAGGGCCATAGTAAAGGCTGTGACCTAACCACCAGTTCGGCAGCTTCACCAGCACGCCCAACTCAGCAGGTGCATCCACTTGTGCAGGTGGTGGTCAGCGTCAGAACAGATTCTATGCCCTCTCATCTTGTCGGAAGCAGGAGGTCTCTCCGGATGTGATGACCGATATGTTATGAGTATTTCATCTTGATGTATATGCATTTTTAGATCTAGGGGAAATCTTATATTTTAGGACTCATTATGTTGCTCTTAGTTTCGGAGTCAATCACAAAACCCTATCAGAACCCTTCTTAGTCATTACACCTATTGGTGACTCAGTTATAGCTCGATGGGTATATAGAAATTACCCAATCACAATCTGTCAAAAATTACCTCAACCGACTTACTAGAGTAAGATATGAATGATTTTTATGTTATATTTCGTATGGATAGGTTACATGTTTTTTATGCCTCAGTAAATTGTAGAACCTATATGGCTGAGTTCTGATTTCTGAGTGAGCCAGTCCTAGAACTGAAAGATAGTTCAGTTGTGCTTGTAGGTCATTTTATTTTTCTATGTCAAGACTAGGAAGATGATTTCTAAAGGTTGTGTGTACCATATAGTCCGGGTTAAGGATGCTACATCTAAGACCTTGACTCTTTAGTTAGTTCCTAAAGTGTGCAAGTATCCAGAGGTGTTTTCAGATGATCTACCAGGAGTCCCTCCCAAGCGGAGATTGACTTTGGTATCGACTTTCTCCCTGATACGCTACCTAAATCCATTCGTCCTTACAGAATCGCTCTAGTTGAGCTAAAGGAGTTGAAAGAATAGTTGAAAGATCTCCTACATAAGGCTTTCATCAAGCCTAGTAAATCCCCATGGGGTGCACGAGTTCTCTTTGTTTAGAAGAAGGATGGGTCCCTTAGAATGTGGATTGACTATCGACAGTTGAACAAGGTGATAATCAAGAACAAGTATCCCCTCTCTAGAATTGATGACTTGTTTGACCAACTTCAGGGTGCTAGGTGCTTCTCAAAGATAGACCTCAGATCCAGCTATCATCAGCTCAAAGTTAGAGAGAGTGACATACCGAAGACAGCTTTCAGGAGCTTCATACGTTTAGCTGGCTATTAAAGTGGATCTATTGAAGGATTTTTCATCCATTATAGCATCGTTGACTAAGTTGACCCAGAAGAAGGTCAAATTTCAGTGGTCGGATGCTTGTGAAAGGAGTTTCCAAGAGCTAAAAACCCGACTCACTAAAGCCCCAGTATTGACTCTACTTGAGGGAACAAATGGATTTATTTTGTATTGTGATGCTTCGAGGGTTGGTCTTGGTTGTGTATTGATGTAGCATGGTAATGTCATCGTGTATATCTATAGACAGCTTAAGACTCTTGAGAAGAATTACCGAACGCATGACCCAGAGTTGGCAGCGGTGGTATTTGCATTAAAGATTTGGAGACACTGCTTGTATGAGGTGCATATGAATGTGTTCACGGACTATAAGAGCCTTCAGTATGTGTTCGCTCAAAAGGACCTAAATTTGCGACAAAGGAGGTGGCTAGAGTTTCTCAAGGACTATGACATGAGTGTCCTTTATCATTCGGGCAAGGAAAATATAGTGGAGAATGCCTTTAGAAGACTATCCGTGTAAAGTGTGTATCATGTGGAGGATGGGATAAAGGAGTTAGCAAAAGGATGTCCATAGGCTTGCTCATTTAGGGGTTCTCCTTATCGACTCAACAGTCGATGGTGTTATTATTCAGAATGTCTCAAAATATTCATTGGTTACTGAGGTCAAGGCTAGGAAATATGAGAACCCTAACTTGGTAAAGTTAAAGGAAGCTGTCCAGAATCAAAAGGCAAAGGTCTCCTCCTAAGGGGTAGATGGTGTAGTTCGATATCAGGGTCGTTTATGTGTTTTAAAGTATTGATGACATTAGAGAGCAGATGCTGGGCGAGGCTCATAACTCTCAGTATTCTATCAACCTAGGTTCCACCAAGATGTACCGTGACCTACAGGAAGTCTATTGGTGGAATGATATGAAGAAGAACATAACGGAGTTTGAGGCTAAGTGTTCAAATTGTCAACAAGTGAAAGTTGAATATCAAAGGACTAAATCCTGTGCTGCAGCGGAAACAAAGGGAGACAGCTGAAGGACATTAATAATGAATAGGTTTGTAAAAGTATTATGTGAAAATTGATAAGGATTAAGAACGAGAATGTAGTAGTTACACCTAGTGTGATTTTTTGGAGGGAAGCAGTCACTAATTTTGTGACATTGAATGCATGTTGATTATTATGTTGTTGGGTTAACTAACCCTGGTCGTCCAATGATGCCTACCGATATGTGTTGTGTACTGGTACTACCATGCTATACCTTTTTGGTGTAGGTTGTTGCAGGTTTGAAGTTCCTTTAATGGCGTGGAGTACTCAACACCAGCTTCTGTGTTCTTCTTCTCAGACAAAGCTGGGTAATTTTGCCTTATCAAGTATACAAATAGAGTTCTTGTACCTGTTTAGACTAGATTTTGGGAGAGTCATGTTGGGGAATCTTGTAATTTATTTTGTTTGAGATTTTAATCAATTAATGAGAGTAATGGAAATGGTGAGATTAATTTCTTGTATGTAAATAGTATTGGTTATAAGGGTTCTCCTATCGAGTAGAGCCGATGTAAGTGCCTGTACGACCTGTCCATTTGGGCTGTGACATATTTAGTCTTATGGTTACGGTTTAGATGAACCTTGTGATATTCCTTGTTAATAAAAGGTAACCTCTAATTGAATGAATGAGAAACCAAGAATTAGATGATATGGGAAGCTAAAGTTCTCAGAGCCTCGTTAACCAACCAGAGAGTATCTTCTATGTAACATACAATAATGTGATAAATTATTTTATATTTAAAAATATGCATTTTCACCTATATTTATAGACCATTGTGTGCTTGAGAAAGTAATTTTTACCGTTTAGTATCTTATTTATGATACAAGATTTCATAAATTTATTTCAAATATCAATAATCCAAATATTTGAACAATCTATGCTCTTATAATAAGAATTTTACTTCAATGAGATGCAAGAACAGATCTCATTCTACTATATGAGATATCATTAATTCAAGTTATATTTGTGTAAATCATCAGCTTACCATTTTAATTTACTTATGAATATTAAAGAAATCAATAATTAAAGTCGCATAAAATCTATGTAAAAATCGATATCTTCTTTCGCTTAGTTTGATTGATTTTCAAGGGTAAGATAAAAATATTGTATTATGTTCATTTTACAATTAATATCGAATAACATATAGCGA
>JACEIK010001292.1:88656-98656 GCA_018107945.1 Datura stramonium
GTGATGAGTTTGTGTTTGTGGAATTGAAAATCGGGAAGAAGATGAAGATGAACAGGAACTCTTGAGCACGAGCCACATCACGAGTCGTTGGATCACCAAATGACTCGTTATGTAGCTCATCCTGAGTGGGAAAATTAAACTAATGAGGCAGTGTACCTAACGACCGACCTAATGACTCGTTGGGACCAGTCATCAAGTACAGTGGAACAACATGAAAAACTTCCAATATGGGGTGACGAGTGACCTCACGAGTCGTCGCCAGTGGCAATGACTCGTTTAGTCACCCGTCAGGACCACTGGGCACCAGCCCAAAAATAATTTTTGTTTCATCTCATCTTTTACACTAAAATTGTTTCCACAGGTACAATGGCTCCCAGAGGTACACCAAAGAAGGGTCCAACAAAAAAGCAAGCACCTGAGCGCATTCAACCCTCATATCATAGACTGCGTGATTATCCATCATCCTATGAAAAGTCGAGTGGCTCTGAGGAGGAATATGAAGTAGTGGAGGAGCAGCTAGTGAGGAGATCTACCAGGGCTAGGGCTCAACAAAGTTCAAATCCGACAGCCCTGGTTGATACTCCCACTCCACTTGCAAGAGATCCGCCCAGCGGCACTGATGAGAGTGCTAGGGATGCTGCTGCACTTGTTCCTAAGGCTCCAACAGCTGGGCACAACACAAAGAGAGTTGATGAATCACATGCCCAATGAGGGGACTCTGATAATGAGCTGACGGAGATCTCAGACACATCAAATGAGCAATCGATAAATGTATGGAGATGGTGTGTCCATGCAAAGCGGGCTATATACAATCGAGATATTTCTCCCAATGAAAAAGGCAATACAAAGATGAGCATATATGAGGATCCAAGGATGGTAACCACAGGGCTTAAAGATCTCCTAGAGCTACATGCAGTGTTTGATAAATACAAGTTCAGGTGGTTGATCGAGTTTTCAGGCAGCTATAGCCCATGTTTGGTTCGAGAATTCTATGCAGCATATGCAGCCACCTTGCAGCGGTTGGCATTAGGGGGACAGGATTGGAAGAAGAGGCCTGCATTGTCTTAGGTGCTAGTGAGAGAGATCCCAGTTGACATTTTTGAGCAGACAATCTCCAGAATGCTGTACGGGCTGGATTATCAGGCTCTGTTAACACAACATAATTTGATCACAGGCTATCGGAGTTGAAGAAAGACAAAACAAAGAAGTTGAATAGCCAGGAGCGCATCTAGCAGTACACTTGGTTTTCCAGGATTATTGCTACGAGAGGTCCACTAGTAGAATGGCTGCATGGTACAGAGTCGTAGATGAAGAAGGCCACATTGAATTTTAAGGCAATGTTTTGGTGGTCACTAGTGCGGCACAGGCTGGTACCAACCAGCAATGACAACATACTTTCACCTGACAGAGCTCCTTTGGTAGCAAGTATAATGGAAGGGTACGCCATCAATTTCCCGCCATATATTGTAGAGGAGATTCGAGAGCGGGCAATAAATGATGGCACTACCATTCCATTTCCATGTTTGATTGATAGACTCTGTCAGGAGTCAAAGGTACCGGTATTGCCATCAATGGACCAGAGAGTGGTGGTCTAGAAGATTACCGATATTGGGCTAGTTTGAGATGATACAAACCCGGTATCGAGGGTAAGGACTCAGGCAGCTGCATCCGTGAGAGTGAAAATATTAGTAGAGGCATTTGGCAGCGGGATGCAGACTGATGCAACATAGTTCGCTGAGTTGGAAGCTAAGCCTATGGAGGGAAGAGAGATAGGTAGCCATGATGAGGCTACAGATGCAGCGGATACCTCCATACCTGCCGATGTTCCTGAGTCTTCATCTACTGCAGCAGCCCCGAGACAACAAATTGCTCCTCCAGAAGCCACCACAGCCGACCTAGTCACGGTTTTAGAAGTGTTTTTGGTTGACATGTCTAGGAGACTAGCTAAGGCCGAGAAGAAGAAGGCACACACAACTCTATAGGTTAAAGTCTTATTGGATCAGGTTAAGCCGTGGGTGTCAAAGGAGTTGGAGACACTGTCCAGTTTAGTGCATGGGCGATTGGATGCTTTTTAGAGAAGGATGGATGAGCGTCTTGCATAGTTACAGGCGCCGAGGTTATCTAGATGGTACTCAGAGCTTGGAGCGCTACGATCCAAAGAGCGGGACTTGGCCGCACGACAGATAGTTAAAGTACCTCCACTAGTATTTCCCATGTTAGAGGACGAGTTTGAAGAAGAATTTTCACCTATTTTTGATTTTATCATGGAGGAGCCGGTGGCATAAGATAAGGGGAAGAGGCCTCGTGAGGAGGCAATTATTGATGATGATGCCTCTCTTATCCGTCAGAAAAAATGGGAGCGGAGTGAGATGGAGTGTGCGCAACACAAATCGAGAGAGGAGGCTCGACAAAGAGCCGAGACTGAGGCAACGAGAGTTCACAGAGAAGGCACGAGCTCTGTAGGATTTGAGAATGCACCGGTTCAAGCCGACAATATTGGAGATGACATTGGAGGCGTATCTACACTCTCCACTGACCATGTAGTTGACACCTAGGTCGCACAGGTATGTTCCCTATTTCCTTAGATTTTGTTTGGTATATAGATGCATCGAGGATGATGTAGGCTTTCTTGAAGGGGGTGGGGAGGGATACCTGTGCATTCTTTTTGCTGAACATAACCCGAGGGTTTTTCTTGCTGGATATCTTTTCCCTTGGGTGTTCCTTATCTAGTAGAACCGACATGTTTAGGATTTTGTTTTATGATTTTTGTGTCAATTGGAAGAAAGTAGGAAAACTGAAAGTAGCCAAGAGCTAAAATTGTTGAAAATAACCGTTGTTTGATAATTTGATACCCCTCTGAAAAATTGTATATGTGTATGTGAAATTTTACAAGTATGACCTTTGTGAATCTTTACATGGCATTGAAATTGTGAACTTGTTTATCATTGTATGGTTGTGCCTAAAGTAGCATTTGGTAGAAGTGATGATGTTGACTTGTGCTATGTGTGAAATGAGGTTTAAAAGCTGAATTCGGTTGTGTGTGTCAATCTAGAACTTGTCTGGTCAGTCGTATCGAGATAGAGGATAAGAAACTAGGAAAGGAGCATAGGCCATTTTTTATTTATAAGTCCACTTTAGCCTAAAAGACCTACCAAAAGTGAATAAAAATCCCTTGATCCAAATGTTTGAGCTTACATTTACCTTTCTTTTTGTTTACACCAATTCACCTACCTGATTTTATTATGAATGAACCTGTATTGTCCTTGGTCCCTCCTTGGACATTGTGAATCTCAACTTAGGCAAATCGCCTAAGTTGAGGGTGGCTATTATAGGGGTGATTAAGAAGAGTCGGGTGGTAAAATAGTTGGGTGATGAAAAAGAAAAAGAGAGGATGTGGTATGCATGATGAAAAAAATCAAAATTGTTGTCAAAAATAAGAAAAGAAAAGAGAAATAATGTGTGACATCAATGAGTGTTGAATAAAAAGAAATTGCATCGGTAGTGTCTAAAGCAAAGGAAAGGAAAAACAGTTAAAGGTAAAAAGGGAGAAAATAGAATAAAGGTTAAAAGTGGAGTCAAAAGGCATAGTGCCAAGGAGGGTTGAGCTACTAAATCCATATATACCATACCCAAGCCCGAGCCTACGTTACAAGCCTAGAAAGTCCTATTTTGATCCTAGCTACTTGTTTGAAAATCGAGGTATTGAAAGTAAAGGCAAGCCTATGGTACTGTATGCACACAGTTCGAATTTATTTGTGAGAGTGAGCGGATATTACCTAGTCGCAAGAAAAACATACCGAGTTAATCATATACACATGTGTTAGTGTGGGACTTCTTTGAGGTGAGAGCATTTGGTCAACAACATCATTGGAAAATTGTCTGGGGCAGTGGTATAGATTTATGTGCATGGTTGCAGGTGATAGTATTTTTCTATTTTTTGATTCCTCTGTGTTATTGATGGAAAATTTGCATATGCATAGTGATTTGATTTGATACGATGAGGGAGGGGTTAGAAAATTTGATTTTGATATGAAATTGTGACTGCTTTAAGTTTCCTAGAGTTCTTCCGATTGAAGAATCGAATTAGTTTAGTTTGTTTTATTTTATTTAGTTTTTTCCAGAGGACATGCAAAAGTTCTAAGTTGAGGGTGTTGATGCGCCGTGATTTTATGGAACTTTCGACGCTTAAAACCAAGAAATTATGTACATTTCAGGTATGTTTATATGGGTATGATGTGTTTTATGCTTAATGTGTAGGAAAATAGGTTTGGAAGTGAATTTGGTAAAATTAATGCTAAAAATAACTGAAAGGTGACTGCCAGTCACTTAACGAGTCATTGGCAGGAGGCATGACCCATTGCTTAAGGCATGGGCAAAAGATGGAGTTTGGAAGATACAAAATAGTGCACTTGACGAGTTGGAGGAATCATTAGGATTCGAAGAGAAAATTTCAACAAAGTGGCCAGTGAAGTTAATGACAGACATAATGAGTCGTCATGCAATGGAAAGACTCATTGGCAGGCTACTGGAACTATCCGTGAAGTGCGATGGACTTTATGAGGAACTAGACCATGAGAGACCTAACAACTAGTGTTCAGGAACGATGAGTCGTTAGGTGACCTGTTTCTACACCTGGGTGCGATGCTGAGGACGACTAATGTAAGCAAGGAACGACTTGTCAGAAGTCCAAAAGACCGTCTCCTATCCCCTTGCCACTGCCGACCTGGTTTCCAGTTTTATTTAGGAAAAGGATTTCTTTGAATTATAAATATCAAATTTAGGTTTATTTTTAGGATGATTTTGGAACGATTTTCAGGAGATTTTTTAGTCGAAGTTCTTGACAGTTAGAGAGTGATTTTTGAGAGGATTTTCATACAATTGTTCTTGATTCAATACACAAAAGCAACATTTAAGCTTTATTCATCTGATGTGGAGTTGTTATTCAATCTACGTGGTGTTTATTCTACGATAAATTGTAAGTTGCAATTATGATTTCTTTAATATTTTGTGATTGCGGTAATACAATATGAGTAGCTAAACCATAAACTAGGTTTGCGAGAACCAAGATGAATTAACACACATAGGTAAAAACACTTAGTGATTCTTGAACGGGAGTATATGCATGTATTATTTTTTCCTTCATTTTGATTGATTCTTGATGGTTGCAAATGTTAGGACTTATCTTATTCTTACTTACCAGACCAAGGAGGTAATGAATGGAAAAAGGGATTAACAATTGAGATTTGAGGCTACTAACCCTCATCTAATAGCTTGAACTTTTCCGGGGATAGCTAATCCGATATTAAGGGTAAGGGTCAACTAAAGTACACCCATATACGGACCAAGTTGCATGGTGAAAATCATCTAGATTGGGGACAAACCATTTAAGTGAACCTAACTTACCAATATTGGATGTTGAACTCCGGAATAGATCACTAGTGTATAAGCCTTGTGTTATGAAATCTTGGGGAACACAATCCTAGTCAAATATTTAATTGAATACAAACCAAAATTGATTTCAACATTTGGCTATTTCACTTTGTTTATTATTCTATATTTTCCCCACGGAAATCGGTAAATCAATATATTTATTCGCATTAACCTCTTTCTCTTTGACTTGCGGGTTCTTTTGCTTCTTGAATTCGATTCTTTATTTTTTTATTTGATGGTAGAAAAAAGGTTTGTTTTGGTTTTTATTTTGACTAACATTTGCATTTCTATTCAAATTTAAAAGAAGTAATTTGCTTGGTATAATCCATGGTTTTATTTTATATACATTATAAAGTCGTATAAATTCTGGGAAGAAACAAAAATCAGATTCAATATGAGACGATTAAATATTTTTTCATTCCATTCCCATCCAATCAAAAAAAGACTTTTTTCGAATTTTTTGAGTGTTTTCTGGATTTTGATGAATTGTAAGATAAAAAAGGCCTTTTTGTCAATTTTCTCAATTATTTGATAATTATTAATACCAATTTTAGTATTTGGATTACTGTTGGTATCGATCTTAACCTGGGCCCCAATATCTCCTTTTTGTCTAAGAGAAAAATGGATAATTTTCCAATCAAAATATTTTCTATCGAGATTTCTTTCTCTATCTAGAATATTGCTTTTCTTAGATAATTATTGATATAGGAATTGCCGGACATATTAAAAAGGTTGGGTTTGGACGTGTTGGAATTATAAGAAATTTCGAAGTTCTTACTTACTTGAAAGGGTAATCTAGAAATAAATGAGTCACTTTTTATTTTCATATTAATCGATTTATATGATAAAAGATCATATCTATAACATTTTTGAAAATTATCTTTTTGGTTTGATAATGAATAGAGTTCAGAATCATTTTTCTTTTTGTAATGAATTAATTGGGTCTTTTTCGCATGAATTCCATTTGTTTAAATTTCGATTTTTATTTTGAGCCATACAACGTTGAGTAACCTAGTTCGCCATTTTTTTGGCATTAATCTGAACCATCTAATCTGAGATAAATCGTATTGATAATGCCATCTTAACCAGTTTTTCCATTGATTGCATTCTATAACTCTGAAGTTTCTTATCTTTAAGTCAGAATGAAATATTCCTAGTGTTCTAAAATAGTCCATTATCTTAGTCTTAAGTAAAAAAGACGTTCTGTTATATTGAAGAACGAATCTAGAATTTTAGACAAATTAATAACTTGGGGTTGTGCTAATTTGTAAAATACATATGCTTGTGACAAGTAGGATAAATCAAAAAAAATATGTGAATTTTTATAGTCGAAATAAAATTAATTTTTTTTTATTTTTCTTGATTTATTTCATTATTGTAAATGTATTTATCAATCAATTTGTTTGTTGATTCAAGAAAGAGGTGTGTATTAATTCTGGGAATATTAATGATAGATAAAAATAGATCGATGTATAATCTTTGAATGAATAATTTTTTAAAATAATGGAATTTCTGTATTAATCTAGTATTTCTTCTTTTTAATATTTGGAAAATATTTTGGGGATTCGAATTTTTAATATTATTTGTTTTATTAGGACTATGTACTCTGAGTTACTTTCTTTTTCTTTTTGTAATTCTTTCTATTTGATTTTTTTATTGTGCTTGTTCTATCAGTCAACTCCTTATTTTAGTTTCTATCGGTGAAGAATTTGGACAATTTTTGAATTCAATTTGACTAAATGATTCGTTAATTATCTGATTACTAATTAGAGAGTCTTTGTCTTTTTTTTCGTTTCATTCGATTCAGATATTTCTTTGAATCTAAATAATACACTTGGATGTATTTTTGAAAGTTCTTTATTATTTTTTTTAGAAATTAAAATACTTTTTGATAAGCCATTTTTTGGTTTCTTTGAAGAAATCTTCGAAATAATTTGTTTTCCTTTAAAACTTTTTAGAGTGATAAAATATTTCTTTTAATTTCCAATTTTTTCGAGTTCCTTAAAATGGGCTCAAAAGGAAGAACGCTTTCGGGGAGAGCTTCAAGGGAAGTTCGCTTCCATTCCCAAATTGTTAAAGCAAGAAATCATCTTGTTGTTTTTCTTTTGCATTAGCTCTCCACGGGAGTACCCGTTTAGATATATGCCAAGGTTTGAGACAAAAGGGAAATAAAATTTTGATCTGAATCCCCTCCCTCGCCCAATTTTTGGAAATTCTGTTTCGGATAATTGAACACCATTATAAGTACATTTAATATGCATTTCTGTATTCCATTCCTGCAAATCTTCAGACCATTCAGGAAGTTGCAAGAATAACATACATATGTGAATTTTTGGCTATTATCAATGAAGGTAATAGAATATATTTTCGAAGAATTGATTGAGTTACTAACGTAAACCTCTTATTATTTGCGCCAAAGTAATGTTATCCCCAGGTTTCTGCTAGCGCTATCCGTGCTTGTTCCTTTCTTTGATTCTCCTCTTTTTTTCCTTTTCTTTTTTCTCTTCTCTTTTTGTTTGTTCTTCTCTAGACTCTAGAATCTGGAGATTGTCCCTCTTTACCTACGAATTTCGAAAAATTGGTTTAATCAGTCCAGAGATATCAAAAGAAAAAGAATAGAGGGGGTTATTCTATCGAGAAAAAGGGGAATGCGCATTTAACGAAATAGTTTCCAAATAACAGTTTGCGCCTTTGAGCCACATAGAGCCATAATTATACCTCGCCGAAAATCTGGTTGTTGCGAATAGCTTATTAAATTCACTTCCTCGTCGGGCACCAGAACCCTTATTCTCCTTGTTGGAAGTCAAAATAACTATACATTTGGTTTTTCTTAAACGAATTTGATGATCCAGTGATGCGCGATCTTTAAATTCACCCAATTGTTGGTCCAATTCGGTGATTAATTTATGTGACCAGCGAGGTTTTTTTTTTCTGATTTTTATTCCAATCAACTTTTTTCCAGATTTAGTCCCATTAGGATCAATTGCATTGAATACAAATTTTACAAATTTCGTTCTGTTTTCTGAATTCGCTCTTCCTGTTCTTGGTCTGAAAATAAAGAAAGGTCTTTCAAATTGAAACTCGATTTTGGTTCGTTACCAAATTCATTGATTAAAGTTAATAACTCGTAAATTTCTGTTGATAATGGTTTTATCAGCCGTATCCACTTTTTTGGTCAAATTCTTCGTAATCAGTATTCCCGGAAGAAAGATAGTATGAATCCGATTTAGTCTAACTCTCTTTAAAATTTTCTGGCGAAGGATTGTTTATGATTGAAGTTGAAAACCCTTTTTTGATTGTTCCTCGATATGGGCCATTTAACAAAGGATCATACATTTAGGCACGTATTCTTTTAGTATCATCATTACACAATCCTAATCCTTGTTTCGAGTATATCCAGATAAATAGTTTCCTTGTCTAGAACTTCAAGTCGATTTTAAAATTCCTTATTCAGATTATTACTTTTTCTTTGTTCGTAGAAACACACCGAGTGTCGAGTTCATTAAGGGAGCGTTTTTTGGAGTGACAATAGGGGTATCCTTCTTTTTATCATTTTCCAAAAAGTTGATAAACTTGGCGGGTATGTAAAAGATATTCTTTCTTTCCATCACTTTTACATGTGTCAAAAAAATATTGTGACATTTCAGTTCTTACGGCGTGTTCAAATCGGTGTTCTTTATGTAGCGAAGGGTCGATTCCATGGTGTAATTGAAAGAAGACTCACAAGATGTTTTTCAAAACAGAAAAAATTTTTTATTTTTGTTTTTCTCAAGCAGTTACGATTTTAAATTTTCTGGATTCCCTGTGTTATTATTATTCAGATAAGAATCCTCATAATCATAAATTGGACTATTACTAGTATTAATATTATTATAAAATATTTTTTCTAAGAAATAAGAGGTGAGAGTGGAATTTATCCTTTATTTTGTCCTTTTCCATTCACTCCGGATTTCCTTCCGTTTCATCGATTTTCGGATCCCACCCTTCTTCGAAAAAAAGGAAGGATAAGATCTTCTTCAGTGGAACCCTCTTGTTCCTGTTTAGTCCCCTTCATTTCGGAAGCAGTTTCTATTTCACATCTCTCTTCTTCTGTTTTTGAGGCTTCTTTCAGTTTCTTAGTAAGAATGGGTGAGGGTATTCTGCCTAAATAGTAGACACAGGTAATAAATAAGAGAATACTAAGATCCGAACCATAGAATTTCTCAATTCTAACACAAGGTACTTATTAGATCGAATGTACTTATTCGATCTAATTGAAATATTTTTGCCGTATCCAGACTAATACCAATCCAAGACATTTCATGAATAAAATGTGACCAATTAACCAACCAACAAACCACTTGTTACAAATAAGATCTTGTTGTTGCATCGAAAGAAATAACTTGTTACAAATAAGATCTTGTTGTTGCATCGAAAGAGATAAATGTTGACTAATCTGGCTAACATTGAACTTGGTAAAATGAAATGGTTGAATAATTAAAAAATGAGATTATTCAAGAATACACATGGAATGCTGAGATTACGCATTGAATTTCTCGTAGTAGATCCATAATCAAAAAAGTGTTTGTGA
>JACEIK010001292.1:101156-107156 GCA_018107945.1 Datura stramonium
GTGTCCACAGCTGTAACTCCAAAACCAAGGCCCTTTTGGTTAATATCCTACCAAAATCAATCTTCTGCAAAAAAGGTACAATTTTCACAACCATCCATCTTGGATATACTCTCTCAGTTCCAATTCCAATTTATGTGTCACTTTTCACTTTTAGAGAGTCAATTTGAAGCTAAATTGAATTAAATCAACTCAAAACAGCTTGTTTGGATGGTTGTTATGTATAGTTTCACAACACATTGTGTTTTATTTCGAAGAATACGGATAGATTGTATCCTTTTTTGTTGTTACATATCGCCACATATCAATTTGAAAGATTAACCTAGAAAAGTAGGACAAGGGGAGAGTTATTATTGAAAAGTAAAAGATAAAATAAGATTATTTTATTAAAATAATAAGCAAAGGTAAAATGAGAATAAAAAAGAAGGTAACAACCGGACCACACCAAATAGACAATTACATAAAATCAGACTTTTCCTCATTACATAAAAATGGTAATGAGAATGAAAAAAGAAGGTAATAGCGGGACCCCACCAAATAGACAGTTACATAAAATGGGACTTTTGGTCACTACATAAACTACAATAAAATTTAAGTAACAATCAAAACAAATATTGTATTTATAGCTATTCAATACAATTAAATCAGTAACAACCATCCAAACAATCCTGTATGCATAAATAGCTTCATAATGTTGCCCTTATATGGAAGTTGTATGTTATACTGATCACAGGGACTTTGGCACAAGAAACAGGGAGGAAATATTGATCCACGTGTTAATTATGCAAATTGTGCTTCACTGATACGGGGGTTAAGTAGGAAAAAATTTCCTTTTGCTGCTGAAAGGCTATTCCTTGATCTGAAATCTGAAGGTTTTATACCTGATAACTCTACCTTGTCAGCACTGATGCTATGCTATGCGAGTAATGGTTTATTTTGCAAAGTATTAGCTGCTTGGGATGAAATTATAAACAGTTCATTTCTGCCGGATGTTCATGTAATTGCAGAACTGATCGATATCTGTGGCTGCAAAGGATATTTAGATGTTGCTTTCAGAATATTGCATCAGATTCAGTTGAAAGATTCCAACCTGCTTCCTGATGTTTATGCTCAGGCTATCTCTCGTTTTGGAAAGAAAGGGCAGCTTGAATTGATGGAAGTTATGTTGAAAGAGATGGTTTCCATGGGGTTCCCTGTTGATTCTGCTACCGGAAATGCTTATGTAATATACTATAGCAATTTTGGCACGCTGAGTGAAATGGAAGTTGCATATGGCCGTCTTAAGATGTCAAGAATTCTTATAGAGGAAGAAGCGATCAGGTCAATCTCCTTGGCTTATCTCAAGGAAGAGAAGTTTTATAGTTTAGGTCAGTTTGTAAGGGATGTCGGTCTTTGTAGGAGAAATGTGGGAAATCTCCTTTGGAACCTGTTACTTCTTTCTTATGCTTCCAACTTCAAAATGAAAAGTGTGCAGAGAGAATTTGTGAGAATGGTAGAAAGTGGTTTTTCTCCTGATCTTAATACTTTCAATATTAGAGCTTTGGCATTTTCCAAAATGTCATTGTTTTGGGATCTGCATGTAACCCTTGAACATATGAAGCACGAGAAGGTAGTTCCTGATCTTGTTACTTATGGTTCTATTGTTGATGCATACTTGGATAGAAGTCTGGGACGAAATTTGGGTTTTGCTTTACGGAATTTGAATAGAAATGGTTGTGTTACAGTAGCTACAGAACCACTTGTATTTGAGGCCATGGGGAAAGGGGATTTCCACTTAAGCTCGGAGGCGCGTTTAGAGTTCAGTAAGAAAAAGAATTGGACATATGAGGAGCTTATCACTACCTATCTCAAGAAATACTTCCGCCGCAATCAAATCTTTTGGAACTATTGATGATGAATAGCATCTGAGCTGGAAGTTCTTCGCAATTGCATTGTGCTCAGTTATTTGAACAAGTAAGCTTGTCTGTCCTTGCATACTGAAAGCAAATTTAACTCCATGAATGTGCATAAGTAACTTCTGACATGCGAGAAAGTAATATACTAATATCCACCTCAGACATGTTGCATAGTATACCATAATATGTGAGAAAGATGAAACAGTTTCTTTATCAGTATTTGATCCTAACAAGATTATGACATTTTGTTCTCTGTCTGTCCAGTTCTTCACATACTCTGGTAAAAGTGGTTTATTGGCCACTGACTGCAGCTACCCATTCACTGAATTTATCAGAAAGGATATAACTGGAAGCTGCACTTGTGGGTTAGTTGCAGTTTACAGTTCCAAACTTTCTTTTGTTTTTTCTGTTTTCTTTTAATCATCATTTATGCTTTTGCCTTGTCACTTTCTTGCCTAGCTGTCCATTCAGTAAGCTCACCTGAGTGGCACGATTTAGTGGCTAGGTTATCAGACGCTAACAGAAAATCAAAAAGAAACTGAAGTTTAGTAACCTGAAAGAAGACAAACTCCTGCAGATAAAAGAACTCCCATTTGGATCTGCAGCAGCAGTTTTCTCTGAGTGGAACAACTTTATGTCTCCAAAGAGTCCCAGAAAACTCACTTTTCTTAAAGCTTTACACGCGCACGAAAGCGCGCGCACACACACACACTCAAAATCTGCCTTGATGTGGCGAGGGTCAGGTGGACTTACACCTGAGTGTTAGAACTAAAAGAGTGAAGATTGAAGAGAGATGTTAGACTCAATAGGTTAATGAGTAGGCCTAGAGTAATCTTAGTGGCTCAATGGACTGAATTAAGAGAAGCTCAGAGCAGCTTTGTGGGCTGAGTTGAGAAAGAGAAGCACACAACAATAGAACATGAAAGAGAAAATGGTTGTGCAAATGTGCTCACGATAGTTTGACTTTGATATCATGTGAAAGAATATGAGCATCTAACCCAAAACCTTTAGGCAATGAGTGGAGTGGCCAGGACTTTATAAATCTCTTTGGAAACCCGTACACAACCTATGAGCGACAAGTGTATTCTCTAACGGACTCCTAACAAACATCAGAACTAAAGCAAACATACCAACATGAGTAAGACTTAATCCCTATTAATTTCTATTCCTTATATGGATTTTTTCTTTCATTTTTTTTTGTGCGCTATTTTTCGATAACTTTGCATGGGTCGTGATAACAAAATTGACCTTGAACCTAGCTCAAGTCCAAAAGATAGCTCGTGAGGTAAAAATTGTCCAACATCATAAAGAGACCAAATAGCCATCCCACAACCGATGTGGGAACTCAACACCCTGTACACCCAAGACTGTATATATGGAGCATGGACGATATAAGCTGGGGTCTTAACATCACATAAACCAAGAGAATTGGGATGGGCCTAACTCTAATACTATGATAAGAAAATGGACTTTGGGCCTAACTCAATAGCAAAAGCTAGTTTGTGAGGTGAGAATTGCCGAAAATCATATAAGAAGACCAAACTCTGTTCAGCCTGTTCAGGGTGAACTGGCTTCTTTGATTTGGACAACCAGTAAAGATAAGTTCTCTGTTAAAAGTTGTTATAAGTGAAACATTTCATTCGGATTATACTTGGCCTCGGAAGATGATTTGGAAGTCTAAATCTCTAGTTAAGGTAGCATGTATGGGATGGATTGCAACCTAGGGTGCATGTCTACTCAAAATAATTTACAGAAGAGGAGCTTTATTTTGTGTAACAGATGCTATTGTGTGAAGAAGAACAGTAAACAGTTGACATTTACTTCTCTATTGCAGATTCTCTAGATAATGCTGGGAACTTTTCCTTAGGGTTTGTGGAATCTCATGGGTGAAGTCAAAAGTTATAAGGGGTCTATTAGAAAATTGACATGTTCAAAGGGTTTTATAGTAGGCTGAAACAGATATGGAAGACTATCCAACTCTGTATCTCTTGTACAGTCTGTCTGGAAAGGGACAAGGCTTGTTTTGAAGGACATTGAGATCACATCTGTAGAGTTAAAAATAAGTGTGAATCCTTAATTCTGGTGTAATAGCAATATGTTAGATAATACATGGATTTTTTGGAGTTGTTAGATAGAAACAAGTAGAAGATTGTCTTGTTGGGTTTTGTTTTGATTCTTATGTCCTTCTTGGTACTGTTTCAGTAATACTTTACCTTATCAAAAAAATAAAATAAAAGGAGACCAAATACATATCCAACAACCAATGTGGAACTCCACCAGCAAAACTTAAGTTTTTCGAGACAGCTTCATCCCATGTGATGTTAGGTCTATAACTACCTTTAATCATATGATTTCTATTGAGAAATTAATTAAGAAAATAAAAGTTTGCTTTCTATAACAACTTAAGCTTCTAAAGGAGATGTTCACACGCTTCAATATGGTAGAGCAGACAGACATCCTAAGATCGAATCAATGCCACCCATTATCAAAAAGAGTATTCACGTGCTTGGCCAATGAAAAAAGAATTAGGCCCACGCTTGAGGGGGCGTGTTGAAAATATAATGAAGAAAATAAAAGTGTGGTCTCTCTAACAGCTTAAGCTTTTAGATGAGATGGTCACTCACTTCAACAGTTTCACAAATATGGACCGGTGCAGCTGAGGTTAATTTATGGCGTGAGTTAATCATCTCAAGCAACCTTTTCTCAGTGTGTCTCTATGTATGCTGCTTACACCTTTTGCCAAATGTCTTCATTTTTATTTTTTTTCTAATAAGTGGTAGGCCTAGTATTACCCTTATAGTTCCTTGTCCTTCGATGTCTGTTTCGAGCTGCTGTTACTTGTTTATCGTTTAGTGTATTGTTGTTGTGTATTTTTGGTGCGGGTACTAGTTGTTGTTTTGATATAATATGTTGTCTCCTATGCTGCTATTACGCCTTTGAGTCATTCTTTCTTAAAGCCGAGGGTCTATTGGAAACAACCTCTCTACCTTTGAGGTAGTGGTAAGGCTGCGTACATTCTACCCTCCTCAGACGCTACTTGGTTGTTGTTGTTGTCGTCGTCTTGTATGACTGCACATCCATCTTATATTTGCATTTCTCTTATGCTTATTTTGAAAGAAAAACCATCTTCCAAGTGTTATAATCACAATGCTTGAATTTTGTGGTTTTACTAAAAGGGTTGGACGTTACATCTTGTCCAATTTGAGAAGACCTCTTGCTCTAGTCGAGAATCGACAATGGCTCAAGCAAACTATTTTCTAAGTGTTATAATCACGGCGTTCCAATTTTGTGGCTTTAACCTAAAGGTTGGATGTTCCATCTTGTCCCATTTGAGAAGGCCTTATATTCTAGTGATTGGATTGACAATGTTGCTAATGGGTGCACTTGCACCTACCGTGTTAGATTTGAATTATATAACAATTAAGATTTTTTAAAAATACTCCCTCCGTTTTAATTTGTTTGTCTGGTTTTAACTTGAAACGAAGTTTAAGAGAGTAAAGAAGACTTTTGAATCTTGTGTCTTAAATTAAAGATATTTAGAATGTACCAAAATGTTTTTTAATTTCATGGTCTTAAACATGCCATGTGGAAAGTTGAAATTTAAAAGTTGCCAAAAATGAAAAGAGACATTCTTTTTAAAATGGATTAAAAAGGAAACTACGACAAACAAATTGACGGAGGGAGTATGTACTTAAAACTATGTCTACAGGTATTGTCATAAAGAAGTAATGGGTTCAGTGGTATATTTCACCCACTGATTTAAAATCTTGATTTGCATTTTCTTAGCTCTCGTTAGGGGTGGGCATTCGGTTTTTCGGTTCGGTTTTTTTAAATTTCGGTTCGGTTTTTTCGGTTTTCGGTTTTCATGTAGTGTACCAAACACCAAACCAAACTAATTCGGTTCGGTTCGGTTTTTTTCAAATTCGATTCGGTTCGGTTCGGTTTTTCTAATTCGGTTTTTCGGTTATGGGCCTAATTAATGGGCTATTTTTTAACTTACAAAATGATCTACTTTTTTAATTAAAAATGAGTTGTTTTATCTTTTTAAATTCAAAATAAATTATTTTATGTTTGAATTCTAAAGCATAATTCAACTAAGCTTAATTTT
>JACEIK010001292.1:130808-142122 GCA_018107945.1 Datura stramonium
CACTTTAGCTCATATTTCAATCTATTGCCTCTTTAGCCATCTTCAATTTCTTTTAGCAATTTATATTTGCTTATTCTTTATTTATTTTTTTCTTTTTCTGATTGTTTTTTGCGTTTCTTTTTTTGCTTCTGCTTCTTCTTTCTTCTTTCTTTCTGCTTCTTCATTCTTGATCTTTCTTCTTTCTTGTTGCTGCTTCTTCATTTTTATTTTTTTTAAATTTTTTGTTTTTGCAGCTACCTTTTTTTGCTTCTTCTTTCATAATTTTTATAATCAACTTTATTAAGATTATGTAAATTTAATTTTTTTCTAAAGGGATATGTATAAAATATTTATAGATACGTCACTACAAAAATATATTTGGCGTAGCATTAATATTACATTGTTGATATCTGATGTATCTGATGTGATTATGAATTTCATATTTTGATACTTAAAAATCGATTGAGAGTGGCACTCATATTTATCATTACAAATTTAAACATTAATTGTTAGGTGAATTAAATTGAAAAATTCAAAACTCCACTGTTGGAATTCTTAAAAGCTAAAAATTCACAAATGGATCTTAAATTTGTTAAAGATTTTAACAAATTGATGATTGTGATTCGTTAGTGGTGTCATTTCGAAGTTATGGTTAAAATTTGATGAAGAATTAAGTGTTGCTTCTTTAATTTCTTGATCTTTTTATTTTATTGATTTGAAATGGTATTGCATAAAAAAGTATAAACTAGGTATTCATAGTGAATTAATCGATAATATATCAATTTTGTATAAGTTTGTATAATTTTATATAATCGTGTAAAAGTGTGTATAAATACTTTCTATACACTATTATATATTTTTATACATTTTTATATAAAGTCATTATATTGTCTACAGTAAATGTATAATATTGTATAACATTGTATAAAGTTGTATACCATATGTATAAATATTGTTGCGAAAATTCGTTTGGCTATGCGAGTGTAAATTAAAAATATGGCTATGTAGATATAATATTTTATATTGGTATGCATATTTTTGAAAATATTTCTTTTTTAATTAAGGACCCAATAATTTAAAAGAACTAAAATCACAAACTCGTAAGTTTCAATCCTGGCTCTGCCTTTTGTTTTGACCAATATTTATAATGTACTTTTTTTGTGAAATTGACTTGAAAAAAGTTGCAACTTGTATTACTTTTCGTATAATTTTTTAATATCTAAATTTAATTATAAAATATTGAGTCGAGCTAATTTAATTTAATTTTAAAAATTAATAATAAAATAGACTCTCGTGAAGAGAACCACAATGACACCAAATATAAGACGGATGGAATATATATCAGCAGATAGTAGATAGATGTGATGAATTCAAATCTTATCACCACCTATTATTGAAAAAAGAGTTCTCTCTGAGTTTCTTTTTTGTATCTTCATATTCTTTTATTTTTTTCCAAAGGACAATGAAGACCTTCCTTATAGTTTTTCGCTCCTTAGAAATGATATAACAACTAAATGAATTTTACTATATAAACTAGGAAGAATTATTTTTTCTTGACACATTTATATTAAGAGACAAACATATCGTGCAATATAATGCTCACCAATAAGGTGAAAATTTTGATTGTAAACCAATTGAGCTACTAAAATTCTCCAAATAAATAACCACTTATTGTTCTCCTTGAAACATTTAAATAGAGAAGATATAAGAGAATATATCAATAATTTTGTTATGAAAAATACATGGTGTATGAGTAGCATGTGACCAGCTTGGCTAGATGAGACATATTCCAATTTATAGTTAGAAAGACACTTCATTTTCCACTATGTAATAGTAGACTTTAAGTGTAGCTTTATAACTAGGTATTGGAATAAAAGGAAAATATCATGTTCATTTGTCTTTGAATATTAGGTATAAGGCACATGAAAAACACAATGATAAGAGAGGGCTATAGATCCAACTTTTTATTCAAATATTGAATAAAATTATATTAGATTTGTGTCCATAAGATTTAATGAGTGGCTTGTTGACTTATTATTTTATTTCCACAAAAATTCAATAATCAAATGTTCACCTTTGAAAATAAATATTGATGTAGCACCCATTTCTATCTAGCCATTCTACCTCACAATAATTTTTAGTGATCGTTGTTGGTCCTCTCTGTTAGAATCAACTCTCAACGCGGCTATCTCTGTGAAAAAGATAGACAAAATTCCACATTTAACCAACTCAAATATATTACTCTCAACACGCTCCTCACGTTTAAGCCTGTTTTTTCATAGTATAACTTTTCAAATATCTTCTTCTTCTTCTTTTCAAGCGATCAAACTTAAAACTATAATTTCCTACCTACTTTTATATCATATATCTGTGTTATTTAAAAGGTTTGATTGTTGGATGGATAGATCTGGGCGTCCTAAAGAAACAATATGTTAGTAGTAGTGAGTACGAGATGGAGTTATTGCGGCAAAGATGATTAATGCTGCATAAAATGTTTGTTGGTGGCCTCTCCGTATTTGCTTTCATTGCTGGAAGCATCATTTGTACAAAGTGGAGTAAATGATATCTACAAAAATGCACCTAATTTAATTTTGTATTGGTGGATTCATGTCAGTTTTTGGAGCTCTGGACCCCCATACCCCATACCCCATACTTTACTTTAAAAATACTAATATGTTTTTGAGTATGAAGCTGATTCTTGATTAAAAGTAAAGGGTGGAGTTAAAAAAAGTATGAAATTCGAACCAAACACTCTCACTTTATCCCTAATTAACAACCATTTCTTGAGCAAAATTTTGGGGTGACAATACTTGAGTCAATCTGAGTTTGAAGGGAAGAAGCGGATCCAAAGTACTAATTTATTTAACAAGTGGATCTAAAATTTCAAAATTTTATGACATCCGACCCCATCTAACTTACTGACCTCTTAAATTTATTATTTATACTTATTATAGTTAATGCTTATATATAGATAATTTTACAGAGTAGTTTGTTTGTATTTGTTTACTATATTAATAATAAATATTTATTTATTTTCAATTCATTCTTCAATAAGTGAGATAATTTAAAATTGTTAAGGGTGATGTACTAAAATTGGAATGCCTCTTTCTTTTTTTGACAATTCTTTAATTTTAATTTTTAATATGGCGTGTTCTAAAATTACAAAATTAAAAAATATTTTAATACATTTTAAATATTTTTAAAAATATATCAAGTCAAATATGAATAAATAGCAGGAGTAAGTGTTAGCTGAAACTATGAGTGCAGATGAACTCCAAGTGAAGGGTAACAAATTTATTGTCAACATATAAATTTATTGTCAAGATGAAAACGTATCAAAGATATAGAGAATTGTCAACATTATACTGATTAATTAGAAGAAAAAATCATATCCTAGTGTGAGATCACTTCCCTTCGTGGAATCTAAAGTGAAAACATATAAATCACACACATTAAAGAGTTGTCCACGTTTCAATACTAATAATTAAGTACAGAAAACAAATTAAATTCTAGTCATGTGAGATCACTTCAATTTTCTTTATTGAATTGAAGCGAGAAAAGTATATAAACGTGACAACATAAATATATGTAGGCTAATAAAGAAAATGCATAAGAAGAGCATGTGAGCTTGATCCAATTCTCAAGGGAGGTGAAGTTAGAATTTAAAGTTTTCGAGTTTGAGATTTAATTCTGAATGGAGGTCCTCAGGCGAAGGGACGTTAGTACGAATTATATGCACTGATATGTAAGGTTGAAAGCTCTAAACAATACTCAAAGATAACTAAATCAGGGATAAGGATAGAAATAACCTGAAACTCTGAAAACTGTAACTTGACAACAACTCAAAACTGTATGCCATTGCAACCAAGTATATGCATAATAAGGTTGTAACTTCCTAACCTGTCAGTCGTCCGTTGGTAAAATCTAAAAGAAAGTCTGTCCGATCGATATAATCGCATATGTGGTAAAACCTGTAAATATCTGCACAATCAATATGTCCCATCGATGGTAAAGTCGTGCAGACCATACTCATAATCATGTCTATAGCCAAGAAGGTTCATACTGTGTCTAGATGTATCATATTATGCAATAACATGCTGACTCTGAGACTATGACCTATATATAGTAGGTCTCACTCACGACTCGAGGGAACTGCAACTGTGGATATACAACTTAGTCTTCTAAGTAGCGTATCAGACATATATTCATTCAACTGAGTGAACTCCGGGGGATTCCTGGGACTATAGCATATTGGATTGGAGAGTCCCTTCAGCGTATAAACATATCACTATTTTAATTAATGAGAGACGAATAGCAAACAATAGTTGTTCCCATTTGAAAACCAACAACCTCGTTGATAACGACTGACACCGCCTCTTTGGTTTCTCATTCTTTTTCTTTTTAGGGCATAGTCGGTCACGACTAGCACCTTTTCTGGGTCCACACCATGACTTCGAGTCACAAATCAACCGTTGATTGACCTGCTCTAACACCAATCCAAAGACTAGTGCTCTATTAAGTGGAAGAGACCGTCCAATCTATAAATTCATTACTATTTCTTGTTTTAATCAATGAGAAACAATAAGCACATAATCATCGCCCTACATAAGGATCAATGACCTTATTTTTTACGGCTGACCAGAAATAGCAATTGAGACAGGGTAGAGGGTGGGAGGGTCACAAGCTAAGAACAAGGCAGGACGGGGGAAGACCTAAATGGGGCGGAGCAGAACGGAAATAGACAAAATTAAATTTATTAAAAATTTAATAAAACAGGACTGATGATGAATTTTAAAATAAAATAGAAAACCAAGCACACAAATATTAACTATTGGCCTACTTCCCAATACTGCTTTCTTTCCCGATACTAATATTTTACATCCATATTATCATATTTAGTGCTTGCAGTGTTTAATCATTTGCAGAGGAACAAAAAGAAAAAAGTTCTGGCATATATAGGGAAATAATATTAACTGAGTAATCTAATTTGTGGGACATGCCATGAAAAATTAATTTTGAGCTCTAGATTAATTTTAATTCTTTTTTATTTTTTATTTATTGTATACACAATTTATTTAAGTGTTTCTTCACAATGATTTGAGTTAACTGAATATTTGAGTATTACGATTTTGGACTTATTTGGCCATGAAAATCATCAAATTTGAAAAAAAAATTATTTTTATTTTCAAAGTGAAATTGCTATTCGGAGATTGGAGTTATGTTTGACCATAAATATAAATTAGAATTGTTTTTAAAGTTTTATGAGTGATTTATAGTGAAAAAAGTAAAAATAATTTTTTGATATTTTTTAATTTTCAAAATTCAACTTGAAATTTCAGAATTTTTTTAAATTTGATGGTCAAACATAATTTTTGAAATTCATCTCCAAAATAAAATTAATATATATTCATGATCAAGCAATACTTAGATTACAATTTTAGTACAAGTTAACACCTATTTTCTCATATAAATAAGAACATCGTCCTTCTCATATAACTGCACAACACCCTTCTATGGATGAATTAGGCCTATTGTTTTTCAAGTTTAAACACATCCATTCTCCAACTTGCTAAGATAAATAATAAGTACGTGAAGTAATATTTAATTATGCAACGATATCATTTTAACACTTTGCCTATAAAGAGAGTAGTAGTATTGAAAGGGGAAAAAATACCATAAACGGTACTGACAAAGTAGGGCAGAATAAAATCTTAATAGATGAAAAGACTTGATTTGTCATGTTTCGTCCTGCCTTATTATCATTCTTATGACTGACACTATTTTTCTTGAGATATTTTTGTCTGTTTTTGAGCGCGGTCAGTCATGACTAGCTGCTCTAGTGGGGTTCGGGTCCGAGCCAAAATTTTAAAAGAAGGCATACTATTAGGTGGGAAAAGTCGTTAAAGTATAGGTCATCAAGAAAAAAAGGAGCAAAATCATCTATCATAATGTTGTCTACAAGGGATGATGTTGAAAATACGAAATCCCAAACTATAATTTACAAAAATGTTTGAAAATGTTTTTATCTCCACATGTTGTAAATTCAAATCCTTATATATTTGTATCTTCGTTCTCCTCAATGGGTATTCTATGCATTTATCTCTCAAAATATCTGGAAGAAGTATTAATATTATTTTTATATTGACAGCTTTATTTAAATTTTTTTAATAAAAAATTCAAATCCTTTAATTTGTATCTTCGTTCTCCTCAATGGGTATTCTATGCATTTATCTCTCAAAATATCTGGAAGAAGTATTAATATTATTTTTATATTGACAGCTTTATTTAAATTTTTTTTAATAAAACATTATACTATTCATATATAATTAAATTATTATAAAATTATATTTTAAATATTTTTAATGAAAATTTGACTCCTTGGTGGACTAAAATAATGAGATGAACTGTTAATAAATCCACGTATTGATTTGTAAATAGTATATTTCATATTCATATTATTGAGGCGGACAAGAGTCAAAACAGTAGATATTAAAAAACAATTTTGTCATGATACATCATGTGAAAAAGTAAAGAATTCACTTACTAAAATAAAAAGATATTACATCTGTTAATATGTTAAAATGTTTAATCAAAATCTTTGTCAGGTTTATCCATGAGCTTGACCCTATTGACAATCAAGTGACAAAACAAGAAGTATCTTTTTCTTACATAATAATATTTAATTAATAATAGTTCTGTAAAATATGTATTAAAAACCTGAAAAATTCAGGATTCTTCAGGCGGGCATTCGAATCCATAAATTTATTTTATTCTAAATTTGTAATTTTAAAATTAAAAATAAAATTGAAGAAAATTAATTTCAATCCGTTATTTTATTTTTTACTTAAAAAAATTATTTTTCTTTTAATATTATATTATCTATTTTCTGTTTTTAAATTTTTTAATTTATAATATATTTTTTTTATTTTTTTTATTTTTTTTATTTTTTTTATTTTTTTTATTTTTTTTATTTTTTTTATTTTTTTTATTTTTTTTATTTTTTTTATTTTTTTTAAATAATATAAATTACAAGTAAATAATATAATATAGATACTAATGAAAATTCAAACAAAAGTGAAATCATTGATGAAATACAATGTTATGTATTATATTTTTTTAATATTGATGTATATCCGTCATGACTTTATTGAATGTTTATTGTCATATTATTTAAAGTACATCCTATTTATTAACAATATATTATATTTGTATATTTTATTTTTTGTGGTGGTTATATTTTATACATTATAAATAATAAAATTAACTTAGATTTTAAATAAAATGTTATATACGGATATTACTTTATAAAAATTATAAATGAATTTAAATTTAAAATTAATATAATAAAAATATTACATAAAAATAAATACAAATATTAGAGACTTAATTAATAATCTTACAATTTATATTATGTTAAATTAAGAGTGTTAATTATTAGAATGATATTATATTCAACCCAAAATAGAGTACGAATAGTGAAACTCCAAATTCGGAGTTACACTATTCATACTCTATTTTTAATTCTAAATTTAGAATTTAGAGTTGAAAATAAAGGTGGGTTGAAACACAAAACTCTAACTCTACACTTTAAATTTAGAGTTTAGAGTTGAAAATAAATATGCGTCAGAGATGGTTTAAGAATGATCTGATTTGGTTCAAGAATAAACATATAATTTTGAGATTAAAATTAACTTTTTAAAAAATTAAAAACATAAAAAATATTTTATTTTGAAATTAATAATTTTAAAATTATTTATATTATTATTTTAGTATCACATATTTGATCTAGGATAACAAATTAATTCCGCGATCAAATATCAAAATGACATATTTACTCTTCTCCAAAGATCTCTTTTAAAATCCTTTAAGCATATCTTTAAAATTAAAATTAAAAAAAATTACTCATATATCTAATTTAAACTCAAATACATATTTTCTGTATTATATCTTATTTTTAGTCCAATCAAATTAGTTTGTTTGTTCAAACTTTTGAAGATTATGTTTTAAAAAAATGCTTATTTTTAAAAAAGAGTGTGTGGTCGAGTTTTTACTTAGAAAATATGTATTTTTAGGGAGTAGCAGAAATTATTTTTCAAAGTTAAAGACAGTGTCTCCCAAAAGCACTTATTTGAAAAGCATTTTTGAGAAAAATATACACTTAGAAGCACTTTTTAAAAAGTCTGATCAAACACTAATTGTATTCAAATATAAACTATTTCTCATCAAAATATTTTTTGATAAGTATTTTTTAAAACTAAATTAACTTTGATCAAATAAATTATAAATAGAATAAATATAACGAATCATTAAAATAATTATGAAATAAAAACAACACTATTATTATTAATAACCTTGAAATTACATTATTTAATAATTATATAGTATAATAATTATGATAATTTATTTATTTATTTATTATAAATATATTATTTTGTATTTTAATTAAATTACATGTTTTTTTTGTTTTTTTAAAATTAAATTAAAAGTTATTTATCAAAAATTAATACTTAATAAATATGTATTTTTAAAAAGTTTAAAAAATAAAAAATTAAAAAAACTCAAAATTCATAAAAAAAAAAAAACCCCAAAAACAAAAAACAAACAATATAAAAAATATAAAAAAACTCAAAATTTTAAAATTAATAATATTTTATTTAATTAATTATAAAAACTAAAAGTCATATTTATTAAAACATCAAGAAATGCATGTTTGACAAAATATTAATATTATAAATATAATGTTATAAAAATTATTCAAATATTTGACAAAAAAATGATATATCAATTCTAACTAAAAATGAATAGCATGCAATGTGAACTAACAAGTCACACTATATACCAAATAAATTGTAATTACACCATGTAATTACCTGCAATTCTCCCTCCCCTCTCCTCTTATGGAATTAAAAGTATAATTACTTCCTCTCTATTACATTCAATTCTCTACTGTCCATATAATTACTTAACTAAACAAACAGATCAAAACTATATAATTATACTCTAAATATACTCAAATTTAATTTATCCGATGACTTTTCAAACAACACTTTATAAATTTTGGGATGAGGGTTAATAAGTTAGGAGGTTGAAGTTTCACCTATTTTTTAAAATATATTTCTTGTCACAATTAATGCTCTTTAGAGCATAAATTAATGTGAGGTACTTGAAATGAGAGTGAATCTCTTTCTGTTGCTTATTTTTTCTTTTTAAAGAAAATATATATATTTGAGATAAAAGTTTAATGAATATATATCAGCTAAGTTTATAGATATCAGTAAACCTTATTTTGTCAAATATTTATAAATATCTTACTATAAATCGGGTTTTCTTTATATTTAACTCAAAATGTGATAAAATAACCACAAATTTTAAATTTTATATAAAAAAATTAAAAAAATTAAAAAAATTAAAAAAATTAAAAAAATTAAAAAAATTAAAAAAATTAAAAAAATTATAAGTATTTTTTTTTTTTTTGCTTGTTTCTAGGATCTTCCATCTTTTTTTGTTCTCTTGGTGACTCAAATCCACGATCTCAAGATTAGAAGAAAAGAGTGTTTACTATCTGAGCAACCCCCTCTTATTAATTACAAGTAACTCTTCATAATAGTTAAAAATAGTTATGAGTTATCTGCAAATAAAGTAAGCAGCCTGATATAATAGATTAAATTAAATTATTTTATATAGGTTTAGAATTTTAAAATAGGGAAAAAGCTCAAATATGTCATCGAACTTTAGGAAAAGACTCATCCATGCCATCCGTTAAATGTTGGGCTCATTTATGCCACTACCGTTACTCAAATGACTCATCTATGCCATTATTTTTTAACAGATCCAATATCTGATTTTTCAAAATCAGATTGAACACATGTCCTATTTTTATTCGGTCACGTCAATTAAAAAACCACCTAACAAAATACCTATCTAACCTACCCATTAACCACTCCCTCATTAACCCGACCCACGATCCATTCCCTAATTTGTTTTAATACCGTCGGCGAGATCCTTGTCCAAATTCCTGATTTCTTTCTTTGCAGCTCCGAAGCCATGAATGTCAACTCATTAGTTCCACAATTGGCCAAAGATGAAATCTTGCAGCTTGGTCAGCTTTACTTCCTCTTGTCGGTTTCTAAATTACAAACTCCACTTTCTCTTCAAGATATGTTCGCGCTTTGCCGTAAAAGCAAGCACTACTCTTAATGACTACTGTAATTTGTAATAAGACCTCAAGTTTTTTAATCATTTTTTCCACTACAGTACTAGAAGAAAAAATTCATATCATAACTTTCTCTTCAAGATATGTTCGCGCTGCCGTAGAAAAGCAAGCACTACTTTAATGACTACTGTAATTTGTAATAAGACCTCGTTTTTAATCATTTTTCCACTACAGTACTAGAAGAAAAATTCATATCATATCATATTATATTATATTATATTATATATATATATATATATATATATATATATATATATATTACCCCCCAAAAAGGTGTTATTAATTTATTTTGATCTTGTAATTTTCCGAATGAAAAGTACTAAAATCCCCTTTGGATCATGTAGCTCCGCCACTGAACTGATTCCGGCAACACATAAAATAGTTGCAAGGTCTCGAATTGCTACAGTAGTGGGAAGAGGACAACAGTTTTAACAAGTTGGCCATGCCCAATCAGAGTGTTTTTTGTCAGATGATTGAAAATGAGTAAAGATGTCGGTAGAAAATTATATGTAAGTTTTTCACTCATATTTCGGTTTAATCAACAGTTATTCGTTTGATCGGCAAGTTTAATTAACAGGGAATGGGTCGTGAGTCGAGTTAATAAGGGAGTGGGTCATTGGTAGGTTGAATGGGTATTATATTAGGTGATTTTTTTAAATTGACGTGGCCGAATAGAAATAGGACACGTGTCCAATCTGGTTTTAAAAAATCAAATATTGGATCTGTTAAAAAATACTGGCATAGATGAGCCATTTGAATAACTGCAGTAGTATAAATGAGCCCAACTTTTAATGGATGACATGAATGAGCTTTTTCCTAAAGTTCGATTACATATTTGAGCTTTTTCCCTAAAAAATATGTGAAACATATTTTCCCAATGGCCAAATTGTTCATAAAAATTAAAACCAGACTAATTAAAGGGGGAATAAAAGCGTTGAGTTGGCTAGATAGAGACTTGTTAAAATTCCCCACAAGAGAACAGGTAAAGATATCTAAGGTGATAAAATTAGTTAGCGAAAATATAATTTTTTACAATTTGTTTAAGTTGCGAATGGGTTATTAATTTGTTTATCTATTAATTTATCTTAATTTATTTTAATTTATTAAAAAAATTGGATTTAT
>JACEIK010001292.1:163181-185908 GCA_018107945.1 Datura stramonium
GTTGCACTATATATCTATATACGTCCAGCAAGAAATTCAATCCCACAAACCCAACATTCTTCTTAAAATAGAAAAATTCTTCATAAAGAAATGCATACAAACACTCTGCTTCTCTGCCTTTTCCTCCTTTTCAGGGTAAGTTTCCAAATTAATGCATCTTTTGGTATATTCACTTTCCCAAATTAGATAACTACTCATTTCTTTATAAATTAAATATAGTCTTTAACACTTTGTTAATATATTTGTGTGTCATTCAGGTGATTGTGGCCGGAAACAGTGCTAATTCCGGCGACTCTGTAAACCCTTTTACGCCAAAAGCTTATTCGATCCGTTACTGGAAGAAACAAATTTCGAATGAATTGCCCAAACCTTGGTTTCTTTTAAATAAAGCGTCGCCATTAAATGCTGCACAATTTGCAAGATACTCAAAGCTAGCAGGGGATCAAGAATCTCTGTCAAAGGAAATTCATTCATTTTGCTCCTCTGCTAATCTGCTCTGTTTCCCTGATATTTCATCAAGCCTAGAGAAACATGGACAAGATGTGCAATTTTCTTCCTACATGAGCAAGAATTTCACCAACTATGGGAACAAGTTGCCAGGCGGTTTTGACAGCTTCAAGAAATATGCCGAGAATGACAACCTCCCGGTGAATTCTTTCCGTCAATACAGCCGCGGTGGCGCTGGCCATGATGACAAATTTTCCACTTACGCCCCAAACGGCAACGTCATTGATCAAAGCTTCAACACTTATGGCACAGGTCGTTATATTTGATTAGTTTAACCTTTGTTTTCTTATTACTGAATATATTACTTCACCTGTTTCTTTTATACTTATTCTAGCTATTTTTTGAAAACATACGATCATCATTTTTTTTTATATTGTAAAGTGACTTAAGAACTAAGGTTGAAATTGAAAAAAAAAAATGATCAATTATTTCTTGAGCTTCTACATCCACAACTATTTTGAAACAAGTATTTTAGTATACCTATCAAGTAAAAAGAATGAAGGGAGTATACTTTTGAAAATATACGTTCAGAATTTAATCTTAATTGCAATTTGAGTTATCATACTTAGAGTGTTAAATAGATGAGTTGAGTTGAATTTGTGCAAATCAAAATGATTTGAGTTAATAATTGAGCATGTTATTGATTTATTCAAAAATTACTTGGGTTGAAATGCATGTCATAACTTAACTTATCTAATTCTTATTAACTTTTAATTATTTTGTTTATTTTTTAAATAATTTTTTAATACCTAATAAAACTCATTTTATCTTTATTATGACTATAGATAGTATGTCAAATAAAAAAAATATTTTCTTGAAAATATTTTGAGAAGAACTTTTATGAGTCAATTTGGTTATATCAGCTCAATTTTTGATAGGTCAAGCAATAAATAAGCAAACAAATAACCAATCCAACTTGAGCAACTTATGTTTTCTAATTTTGACACCTTTAAATATATGCTCCAGCAGGGCCAAATTTTGGTTATTAGACGTGGTTCCCAAGAAACTAGTAACTTTTGCACGAATTTTATATGTGTATTGAGAATCTAGTAAATATATAAGAAAGACGATTTGAGAATCCATTAATAAAATATGTTGTTAGAATTGACGCCCAGGAGTTCAAATTCCTTGGTAAATTTTTATTTTTGTGTCTCAAATTCTAAATTCGCCTCTGCTTTACAGGCCTTCCAGCTTTTGGTGTTGGCGAGTTCAAGATCTACGGGCCCAATGTCAACGTGCCTAATCTACGGTTCACCACCTACTCAACTGAGGGAGTAGGCAGAAAACAAATTTTTACGAGTTATACGAAAGATACAAATTCGGGGAGCCAATCCTTCACAAGCTATGCGAGAGACAGTAACGGAGCAGTTAACGATTTCACCAGCTATGCTAATAACTCCAACGTGATTGGCTCAACATTTACCAACTATGGTGAATCGGAAAATGGCGGGGGGAACACGTTCAATTCCTACGGATCTAATGCAAATGTTCCAGAAAATACTTTCAAGAGTTATGGTCTCTCAGGTAATGCTCCTTTTGAGACTTTTATAAATTATCGAGATAGATCTAATGTTGGAGATGACAGTTTTGTATCATACGTCGATGATCCAAATAGTGGCAGAGCAAATTTCCAGAATTATGGTCAGTCATTTGGTGAAGGGTCTGATAGATTTAGTAAATATGGATCTGATATTACTGACGCACAAACGATTGGATTCAACACTTACGGTGTGAACACAACTTTCAAGGAGTATGGAAAATCAATTGCCACATTTGCTGATTACAAAAACAAGACCATTAATCAGCTTTCTTCTTCTTCTTCTTCTTCTTTGATGGGTAAAAATGTGAATAACAAATGGGTGGTTGAGCCAGGAAAATTTTTCAGAGAAAAAATGTTGATAACAGGAACTATAATGCCAATGCCTGATATTCAAGATAAAATGCCAAAAAGATCGTTCTTGCCTAGAGTAATAGCTTCAAAATTACCTTTTTCTACTTCAAAGATCAGTGAGCTAAAAAATATTTTTCATGCCGGAGATGATTCTCAGATGGAAAAAATGATCGGCGATGCGTTGGCGGAGTGTGAAAGATCCCCGAGCGCCGGCGAGACAAAGCGGTGCGTCAACTCAATTGAGGACATGATTGACTTTTCAACCTCTGTTCTAGGTCGAAACGTCGTCGTTCGGACAACTGAGAACACAATGGGGTCAAAGAGGGACATCATGATAGGATTAGTCAAAGGAATCAATGGTGGAAAAGTAACCAAATCAGTTTCTTGTCATCAGAGTTTGTTCCCCTACTTACTGTATTACTGTCATTCGGTCCCAAAGGTTCGGGTCTACGAAGCAGATTTATTGGATCCGAATTCCAAGGCTAAGATTAATCATGGTGTTGCCATTTGTCACATGGACACATCATCATGGGGAGCCAATCATGGAGCTTTTATCGCACTTGGGTCAGGACCCGGAAAGATTGAGGTTTGCCATTGGATCTTTGAGAATGATATGACTTGGGCAGTTGCTGATTGAGATGGATCTCTCAATGATTTTATTCAGCTCGGATAAATTATGATTATCAAAATAATAATAATGATAAATTATAGATAATTATTATATAACTCAGTTGGTCTTGTTTGATTACCATTATTCAATTTTAATGCATTTAAATTTGATGATAACAATTATACAATATAGTAATTATCAAGACTTATAAATTTATCTTAACGTAATTACAGTATAATTACAAAAGATATTGATTGTACAAGTATAATTACACACTTAAATTTATAGAATTTTAAGAATTAAAATTAACTATAAAAGATTAAACCTTGTTATAGATTGATAGAAAATGGAATAATATAAAACTAGATATATTAGATAAGAGATGTAGACTAGGGATAGAAATTTTCTTCTTTAAAGTGTGTTCTTTTCATGAGCCAAAAGTGCTCTATTTATAGTTACAAAAATAAATCCTCAACGGCAAAAAATGAAGTTACATATTAAATAGATACATATTAATATAAAATACCCCTTGAATGTCCATATATAATGTGTCTCGTTAAAACCTTAATAGGAAAAATACAATATAAAAAGGCCCAGTGAAGAAAAAAGTGCTTACATCTTGTAATACGCCTTGAGTGCTACCTCATTAAAAATCTTACCAGGAAAATCTAATTGGGATAAAATCTTGATTAAGAGAAAAAGAGTATAACATGTACTTTACTCGTCTCGGTGAAATCTTTACTTGATATCTTGGAGATGATGCATTCCAATCTTGTATCGCAACTTCTCAAATATTGATGTTGACAATGTCTTAGTGAATAAATCTGCAAGATTATCACTCGAACGGGTCTATTGAACATTTATCTCTCCATTTTATTGAAGATTACGTGTGAAAAAGAATTTTGGTGAAATGTGCTTTGTTTTGTCTCCTTTCATGTATCTTTCCTTCAATTTATATATGTAGGCAGTATTATCTTCATATAACATTGTTGGAGTCTTTATTTTCGAACAAAGACCACATAATTGCAAAGTATATTTAGTCATTGATCTCAACTATATACACTCTCGACTGAATTCATGAATGTCTATTATCTGATCGACATGATTTGAAGATGTAGTAACTAAAGTTTAGTTTGTTGAACGTCATGATATAGTTGTATCTCCATAGGTAAATAGATAGTCTATTTGTAATAAGAATTTATGTGAATCAGACAAATAACGTGCATATGTATAATCAATTATTTGTGAGTGAAATTCATTAGAATAAAACAATCCCATATCAATAGTTCCTCGAAGGTATTTGAAAATATATTTAACATCGTTCCATTGTCTTTTTATTGGGAAGAAAATTCGTATAGACGTTTCTAAACGGGGAGATAAAAGTTACTAGAAGACAAGATTTGTGGAGCCAAAATACCTTCGTGGAGTATCTTTGCAATAGTTTTGGACAAATTTCTCAATCACAGAGGATGAACAAGTCCACGAAATTTTTTCTGTGCACGTTTTTTGGTGCATAAAATTTTTTTCTTCGCAAAAATATTGAAATTTGGATTTTTTGGGCCCACTTGATCTAGTACTTATCCTTTTCGGGGTCAAAAATACATCATAGCCTTTTTTTTTATTGGAGTCTTGGATCAAATATTCTTTTTACTCACATTTTCATCAAGAACACTTTGAACATTCAAAATTCCAACACCCCTTAATTCTTCTCAAAATCACCTCAATTTTTAGAAGTAGACTCCCTTCGACCTAGAGAACAAACCCCAATAAGTTGCAACCTCGAATTCACCCTCAACCATTGAGACTTATCTTCAAGTTCAATAAGCTCCTCAAGTTTTTAAGGTCTTCAATGGTGGATTCTTCTTCCCAACTTCAAATGACTTGAATTCTTGAATTTAGACACAAGTAACATTAGAGAATACTAATTGATAAGTAGGTATTACACTGTAATGCCCCGGAAGCCCTAAGATTAGACTCGGGAGTTGAAACAAAAAAAATTAGAAAATCTGCAGCAGATTGTAGAACGGGTCATTACTGGACCCGTGGGGTTGACCACGAGTCGTTAGGTGACTCGTGGTGAGGTTCTAGTCTTAAGTTTTGAAAATGGTGATTGGAAGCCACCACGGGATTGACCATGAGTCGTGGTTAGATCCCACGACTCGTTGAGTCAGTCGCAGTCAAGGGCTATGGAAAGGAGAAGAAAAACTTGGCAGTGTACCCTACGGTTGGTCACCACAAGTCATGTTCAGACACCACGATTCGTGGAATGGGTCATGGTCAGCCAGTTGCTTATGGTTTGAGAATTTGCGCAAAGAGAGTGACGAGTGGTGATCACGAGTCGTGGTCACCAGTAATGACTCATAGGGTCCCCCGTGGCGAGCCCCAGATGAATTATTGGACAGTGCACTCGACGGCTGATGCCACAAGTCGTGACCTTGGACGATGACTCGTCCAGTCTCTCGTCAGGACAGGTAGTCAGTTTTTAACTGCGAATTTATTAAGGGTATTAACGTCATTCCTAAGCCCTAGGGTCCTATACTACATCGTTTTAAGCTATTTTAAAGGTGTATTAAGATAGGTTAATTCATAATAACCTATTCAAAACTCATGCATGCAAAGTTCAAGGGTGTAGAGGGTGATCAAGCATAAAACCCCAAGGTACTTCATCAATTGTTCTTCAATTCCTCTCGGGCAAGTAAGGGAATGATAAAATCCAAGTCTCTCAGGTATGTAGGGTCATGAGTGGGTGTTTTCATTCACACTCATGCCCAATCTCTCCCAATTCATGAATTTTTAATTTAAAATCTTATGGGGTTTTATCCTAAATCTTATGAAATCTTAATGATCTATTTATGGGTTATTACTTCTCATGTTTTACATCATATTTTACGAATCATAATTAGAATATTATAACCAATTCAATTCTAAATTTATCGATTTAAATTTCTATTAAACTATGCCTAATTATGCATGTTCTATGATGAATCGAGTTATGATTTTCACCTTTATTTTTGATGTTCTTTAATCCCTCGGGATTTATGGTTTATTATATGGATTTACTCAAATGCCCATCATGAATCTACGATTTGATAAGCATATACATGATTTACAAGTATGCATGAACCTCATGATTTACGATTTATGATTTTGGCCGACTCACGGGCCTTACCTTCATGGCTTGTTCACGTATTTACAAGCATGCCTATGATTTTCATGATTTAACTAGCCTACGAATCTCATGTATATTATATTATGAGCATTATATATGTTTTGGGAGTAGTATTTAACACCGAGTAGGTTCGGAGCCCAGGTTTTGCCCCGAATCTCAAAACTACATGCCATCGTAGGACATGATGGGACCTCCCTTGAGACTGTCCCCTTTTGTCCAAATTGGTCTTTCATGTGTGATATCACGCTCTTCATGGTTCTACCCTTGGAAAGGTACAAACACCCTCCCGATCAGGAATTTACAGCTCGGGCTCCATGTGTGCTCATATGGGGTATGTCAGTTATAAGAATCTCCCATTGTTCCTCATTGTTTATGCATGGTTATGTACGTACAGTTTCGGCTCAAGACATGCATAATAAAGTTTTCTCTTATGATTATGTATATGGTTAATTTACGAATATTTTGAAAATCTTGAGCCTTATGTTACACTATGATATTTATGTTATGAGCATGTTGTCCTATTCTTACGCACTTTTATGTATTTTAAATATCCGTTTTACTTGCCTTGCATACTTGGTACATTTCACGTACTGACTGCATACTCTATGTTGTATTGTTTCATGATACAAGCCCCGACTCTCAATCAGCCCTGTTCTTAGCCAGCTTTTCAGAATTCTCATTCTTGTCCTGTGTTGCGATTCGAGGCTCCTTATCCCGTGTTGTGACTCGGGTCTATGTTCGGGTCGTGACATACACCTATGTATCGTGTACTTAAGCTTAAGATTTTTGCTTATTTTGTGTTAAAAGATATGTATCTTGTGGCCTAAATATCTTACTTTGCAAGTTTTGTGAGTTGAAAATCTCAAAGGGCTATTCCAAGTTAAAAAGAAACCAAAAAGAAAGCTAAAAAGCTAGAATACAGAACAAGGCATAAATGAAAGTGAAGAAAAGGAAGCATGGACAACGGATGAGGAAATGGGGACTGTGGTTTCTTCGCACTTCAAGCCAGAAAGCTTCCTATATCATAACTAAATGTGAGCATAATGCGGATCGCATATGAGTAACCGCAGAACGTGGATTGAACGTGCCATCAGTCAGATTGACCCTTTCATTGGCAACTCATTCACGTTCTAAAGTGATGACCGCGAATGCAAGACATATCAGGATAGAACACCCAACCCAACATCAAGCCAGGCACGACCAAAACGCAGACCGTACTTGGCCAACCGTGAAGACAAAAGCACAACAGATGCTGCGACGATGACATTTTTGTAAATGATTAAGGATTAATTAGTTTCCTTTTTAAGGATTAGTAAGGTTTAATTAGGGGGATTCAGCTTTTGTAAAAAGTATCGCTCATTGTACGAACGTGAAAGAATGAAGAGTAGAAGAAAAGCATCATTATTCTTGAAGTAATTTTGTATTTCAATCTTAACAATAATTCTCTTATAACTTTTGTAAGTTGATTTTCTTATTATTGATTATTTAATTATGGTTGTTATCATCTGCATTATGAGTGGCTAAATTTCCCATCTAGGGTTGTGGGAACTATGAAGGAGTAATGTTTGCTGGTCTGTGAATTTAGAGATTTCAACTACGTTACATTTGTGTTATTGATGAATTCATCTATATCAGTTTCTAGATGGTGAAAACGTTAGAGTAAGCCTGGAGTCTTCTTGCTTGACGAAAGAAGAAAAGAATTAGGAAAATAATTAATAACGGGGATTTGAGGTTTCCAACCCTCATCTAATAACTAATGCAGTAATTAGATTGTTAACCCGAAATGGATAATGAATGTTAAGATATAAAACACTCAAAAGTCGGAAGAATTTACAATGTAATCATTTAATTGGGTTGAAAGATTTTAAATGAGGCTTTATATTCATCAAATTTTGTAAACATATTGATAGTGTATTATCTCAAACTGTAATAGATCTGCAAGTGTTACAACACAATCCTAGATTAATACAATTATTAAAACAAGTTAAGAATTATCTTTAATCAATATCGAAAGAATCATTGATTCTAAATGTAATTATATTTCCCCCTTCCTTTGATGAAATATTGACTAAATAAATTTGAATTTTCACTTCTGATAAATTTTGCACCTTATTCTTTGTGGGATTCGACTCCAACTTTATCGGGTTATATATTTGAACAATGACTGTTTTATACCTTTTTCATAAGTATAATTTGGGTGTATCACTAATCTAGTGTCAAAATGACAACAAAACATTAATCAAAGATAAAATTTCGAATTTGGGATGAATTTTTAATTTTTTTTTTCGATATCAACCCAAGACTAGATTTGTGGGGACAAATCTAACCATGATCAGATACCAATTAAAATAATATCAAATACGAAAAACATAAACTCTAAGATAAGAATTAGAAGATAAAAATAAAAGTTAGACACAAGCAGGAAAATCAATTGACAATAATGATAAAAAATATCAAATTCTCCGATTAATTAGAGTCCTAACAATCACCTAAACTAAGAAATGGACCTCAAGGGAATTGAATTCATCTTGTAATCCGGTTGTCCAACAAGAAACAATAAAAGCTTCAACAAAGCATTCAATTCTGTCAAAATAAGACAATTCAATATTCATTAAAGCTTACTCTAAATGAGTGAAACTCATCTATTTATAATCTAGGCTAATTTATTATAAAAGTAACCCAAAAATGGCTATTTGTGTAAATTGCAAGGCTAGTCATAGTTTGCGAACTAGACTTCCTGTAACACCCCAACCCCGGAGTGACTACTCGTGGCAGAAGAATAGAAGTTTCACGTCTGGTGCAGGGGTGACGGAGGAAGTGACGGTCTATCACACCTCTGACGGTGGAGTTGAAAGCCGTCATTCAGACGATGGTCTGTCAGCTGTCCCGTCAAGGTCTGGTTCCTCCAGCTTATGGGTTGACAGAGATTCTGATGAACCGTCAAATGAGTGATAGCCCGCCATGGCGACCGTCACTTAGGCTAGATCATTAGGCCCCTTTGTTAAAAGGGTGACGGAGAACTGATGAACCGTCAAGTGAGTGTCACAGTGGTTGTTGCTTGGGCAAAGTTTTTGGGCCATTCTATTTAAGGGCGACAGAGGAGATGACGGATTGTCAAGCTAGCGATGGCCCTTCACCTAGGCCGTCAGACGCTTAGTGACCCAGAAATCGCAAATTTCTTATATTTTATCCAGGGGTATTTTCATATATTTTCATTCTCCTAAGTCCTAAACTACATTATTTTGTGCATATTATCAAAGAATTTAAAGGGTTAAACGGTTCTCCTCCCTCATTTCCCCCCTTAGTTTATCATAATATCATAGTAAAATCTAAGATTTTTCCTCAAGCAAGAATTAGAGCTCTTTGTCAGTTGCAGAAATTCAAGCTTATTCTCAACGGATTTATTCAGACCTATGAATGGGGATATTTACGAAACTCACACAGAAAAAATGAAGTGAGTTAGACATGTGCAACTTCAACAAGGGTCTCCTTTCACCCTTATGTCCCAAGATTTAGTAACCCTAACCTGGAAATTTTAAAAATCATGACCTAGGGCTTTTCTTAACAACTATTGAAATTCCCTACTTTTCTATGATGTTAGACTTTTATATTTAGAAATATTATGTACTCATGTTAGTATATTCGGTACTGCAGTATGATTCACATGATGTTGAATTTGTCATGATGTTCTCATGAAATTGTAAAATGTACCTTTACAGTATTTCTACTATTTTCAGTATACCCAATAATAGTAACAATATCAGTTTTTAAGTATATTCAGTACTCTAAGTTGTCAGGTCCTTTAGGCTCTCAAGACACTTCCAGATAAGTAGTTCTGAGCTACCTTTAGGACACCATTTCGAGCTATCAGTACAGTTCAATATTTATATATGCACATCTGTTATGTGTCTTCAGCTAGGAGTATTACTTAGCACCGAGTGGGTCAGGGTTTAATGCACCCAGGTCCTTAAAATTATGTGCAACCGTTGGATTTACTTCGAATAGATTTTACAGTCAGTGATCAGACAGTCCAGTCACTATGCCCTGGCAAGGTACAGTGAACCCTGTAGATGGGGAGTAAACATCGAACTCCATGTATAGCTCTTCTGGTTATATGTCAGTTAACATACACTCCCACAGAATAGTATAGTCTTGTTCAGTCGAGTCTTACAGATTTCAGATATGCTTATGATTTTAATTTTAGACTATTAGTTTTTATAGTATTTTCTATGATCTTCAAACTCTTTCAGTACTTACAATTCAGGCATGGTTGTTGTATGTCATATCAGTCCAGTTTATGTATTATCGGCACTTTTCTATTTTATTTGATGTCTCGCATACGTAGTACATTCCACGTACTAATGCATACTTTCTATACTATATCATTATATGAATCAGGTACCCAGCCTCAACACTGCAGTTAGCTTCCCCGCGATATTCAGCAGTGTTCTATAGGTGAGTCCTTATCTTCCGAGGACCGAAGATGTTCTTTCTATTTTGGTAGTATTCGTTCAACTTCTAGACATAGAGTTAACTGGAGTCTTGTCCCAGCAACTCATCAGTTAGTAGAGGCTTTCAGACAGTGTGGTATTAGTTTCAGCATATATTTTTTTCAGTATTGTTTACAAACATCTAGTGTTTGCCAAACTTTGTCTTTTCTCATAAAAAACTATTTTGTACTTCAGTAGCTTCCGCTCAGTTTTCTATTTATAATTCTAGTATGTAAGTAATATGTCATGCTAGGGGTTTGCTTTGGGTCACTTGTGACTCTAAGTACCATGTCGTGTACCAGGGTGTAGAATCAGGTCATGAAAAACTTGGTATCAAAACCTCAGGTTTAGAGTGTCCTAGAATGTTTGAAAGTCATTTCAAGTAGAGTCTTTTTCATGGGTGTGAAGCATGCTACTCTTAGGAGGAGGAGGCTACAAGGTGTTTTGAAAAATTCCCTTTTCTTCCTGATTCTTATCATGCGTAGAGTATAAATCTCTAGAATGTCCTTCTAACTCGTACTCAACCATTTTCAGTTGATAATGCCTCTCCAAAGAGGGAATGAAAGGAGTACCGATAATGCCAACCAGCAAGCCCCACCAGCCCCTCAGAATTATTAGGTGACACCTGCTGAGTTTAAGGCTGCTATTCAAATGCTAGCTCAGGCGATGACAAACCAAGTCAACCAGCAGGCTGTTGTACCTACCAATGTGAGTGGATCTACAACTGCTGCTAAAGTCCGAGACTTTACTTGGATGAATCTCCTAGTATTTCATGGGTCTAAGGTAGATGAGAACCCATAGGACTTCATTGACGAGGTTCAGAAGATCACCTAAATCATGGATGTTACCTTCATTGAAAGTGCAAAGTTGCCGCCTATCAGCTGAAAGGAGTGGCCCAGATATGGTATAGACAGTGGAAAGAGAGGAGACAGGTTGGTGCAGGTCCGGTGAAGTGGGACGAGTTCATGACCATGTTTCTAGACAGGTTCTTTCCCCGAGAGTTGATGGAAGCAAAGGCTGTGGAGTTTGTATATTTGAAATAAAACGACATGACGGTGCAGGAATATGCCTTAAAATTCACTCAACTGTCAAAGTATACTCCTAAAATAATTGTTGAGCCATGGACTCGCATGCTCAAATTTGTAAATGGGGTCTTAGACTTGGTGGTTAAGGAATGCAGGACTGTCATGCTCATCAATGATATGGACATCTCTAGGCTTATAATTCACGCATAGCAGATTGAGGCAGAGAAACTGAAGGATATAGAAATGAAAAGTAAGTAAGCAAGGATAGGTCAGTTCGAGTATTCGCAGGAGAGGTCGGGTGGTGATAGTCGCCCACAACAGCAACAGAGACCTCCAGCACCCTCTTCAGCCAGTGTTGCTCCTTCTTTCAGCCTCGTAAAGATTGGAGGGGTGGAGCATAAGACTCCTAGTCTCAGAGCCATTTCTCCAGCAGTCGCACCTTACGATATATCCTAAGTATGGTAAGAATCATTCGGTTGAGTGTCGTCTGGGCAAGGAGGATTGTTTTGATTGTGGCAGCTGGGTCACAGGTTGAGGGATTGCCTATCAGTACGATGGGGGAAGGCCTAGTCTACTACATCAGCAGAAACATCGGGTCGCGCAGCTCAGCGGGGTACTACTTCAGGTACATGTGGAGGTGTTCAGCGTCAAAACCGCTTTTATGCTCTATCTTTACGCCAGTGCCGGGAGAACTCTCCTGATGTAGGCACTGGTATGTTACGCCTCTTTCAGATAAATATTTATGCTTTATTAGATCCAGGAGCCACACTTTCTTTCATGACTCCTTACATTGCGGTCCAGTTTGATATTAGTCCGAAAATTCTGTCAGAGCCATTTTTAGTCTCTACTCCATTTGGTTAGTCAGTTAGAGCTAGTCAGGTATACAAAAATTGTCTGGTAACAGTGTTAAAAAAGTCACCACAGTTGATCTAGTAGAGTTAGATATGGTCGATTTAGACCTTATTCTTGGAATGGACAGGTTACATTCTTGTTATGCCTTAGTTGATTGCAGAACCAGAGTAGTTAAGTTCCACTTCTCTAACAAACTAATCCTAGAGTGGAAGGGTAGTACGTTAGCACCTAAGGGTCGATTTATCTCTTACCTTAAGGCTAGGAAAATGATTTCTAAGGGATATATCTATTATCTAGTTAGGACTAAGGATTCTAGTTCTGAAATCCAAACTCTTCAGTTAGTTCCAGTGGTGAACGAATTTTCGAACATGTTTCCTAGGATCTTCCTCGAGTCCCTCCCAAACGAGAGATAGACTCGGTATAAACCTTCTCCCTAATACCCAGCCTATCTCAATTTATCCTTACAGAATGGCTCCAGCTAAGCTTAAAGAATTAAAAGAACAGTTGAAGGACCTTTTAGATGAGGGTTTTATCAGACCCAACATCTTTTCATGGGGTGCCCCAGTCCTATTCGTGCGAAAGAAGAATGGTACACTCAAAATGTGCATCGACTACCGTTAGCTGAACAAGGTCGCAGTCAAGAATAGGTATCCTCTACCCATAATTGATGACCTTTTCGACCAACTCTAGGGAGCTAGCTGTTTTGCCAACTTAGATCTCAGATCAGGATACCATCAGCTTAAGGTTAGAGAATGTGACATTCCTAAAACAATCTTTAAAACACGGTATGGTCACTACGAATTCGTAGTTATATTATTTGGACTAACGAATACTCCTATAGCTTTTATGGATTTGATAATAGGGTATTCAAGTTGTACCCTGGACATGTGCGTTATTATATTCATATACGACATTCTTGTCTACTCCAGAATAGAGAAGGAATATGCAGACCATCTGAGGATAGTTTTGCAGACTCTCAGGAGCTGCCAGTTGCTCGTTAAATTTAGCAAGTGTAAATTCTGGCCAAAATCAGTGGCGTTCCTCAGTCATGTGGTCTCTAGTATGGATATTCAGGTAGATCCTCAAAAGATAGCGGCAGTCAAGGACTGGCCAAGACCCACTTCTCAGTCAGACACTAGGAGTTTATTGCACCTAGCCGGTTACTACAGACGGTTCATAGAAGGTTTCTCCTTCATTGCCTCTTCTTTCACCAGACTAAATCAAAATAAAGTGAAGTTTCAGTATTCTAATGCATGTGAGAAGAGTTTTCAGGAGTTGAAGCCTCGATTCAGTACAACCCCAGTTTTGACTCTACCAGAAGGTTTAGATTGGTTCGTGATCTATTGTGATGCCTCCAAAATTTGCCTTGTTGTGTTCTAATGCAGCATGGTAAAGTTATAGTTTATACTTCCAAACAGCTTAAGGCTCATGAGAAGAACTATCTGATTCACGAACTTGAGCTAGCAACAGTAGTATTTGCCTTGAGATTTGGAGGCACTACTTTTATGGGTTTCATGTGGACATATCTACTGACCACAAAAGCCTGCGGTATGTGTTCAGTCAGAAGGATTTGAATCTTCATTAGAGGATATAGCTAGAATTATTGAAAAATTATGATATCAGCATGTTGTATCACTCGGGAAAAACCAATATAGTGGTTTATTCCCTCAGTAGGTTGTCTATGGGAAGTGTTGCTCATGTTGAGGATGACAAGAAGGAGCTGGCAAAAGATGTTCACAGGCTAGCTCAGTTAGGAGTCCGGTTGATAGATTTAGAAGAGGGTGGAGTCATAGTACAAAATGAAGCAGAGTCCTCTTTCGTGGTGGAGGTTAAGTCAAAGCAAGATGATGACCCAATCCTACAAAAGTTGAAGAAGCAGTCCTCAAAAAGAAGGTGGAAGCATTCTCCAAAAGGGGAGATGGTGTGCTTCATTACCAACACAGATTATATGTTTCATATATAGATGACTTGAGGCAACAAATATTAACGGAAGATCATATCTCCAGGTACTCTATCCACCCAGGGGCCACCAAGATGTACCATGATCTACGGAAAGTCTACTAGTGGAATGGCATAAAGAAGGACATTGCCGAGTTTGTGGCTAAGTATACACACTGCCAACAGGTTAAGGTTGAACATCAGAGACCTGGGATATGACTCAGGATATCAACATTCCTACTTGCAAGTGTCAAGAAGTCAACATAGATTTTATTACAGGTCTACCTCGTACGCCCGACAACATGACTCAATTTGGGTAGTTGTAGACCGGATGACTAAGTCAACACATTTCCTACCAGTTAAGACCACAGTTTTAGCAGAGGATTATGCTAGACTATATATCCTGGAGTTAGTCAGACTGTATGGAGTCCCCTTGTCCGTCATTTTATATAGGGGTACTTAGTTCACCTCGCACTTTTGGAAGTTATTTCAGAAGGGACTCGGTACTCAGGTTAAGCTCAGCACAACTTTCCATTCGCAGACAAATGGCCAGACTGAGCGGCTGAAGGATATGTTGAGGACTTCTGTGATCGATTTCAAGGTAAGTTGGGATATCACCTGCCTGTTATCGAGTTTGCATACAATAACAACTAGTACTTTAGCATTCAGATGGCCCCATTTGAGGCATTATATGGTAGAAGTTGTAGGTTTGTTATAGGGTGGTTTGAGATTGGTGAAGCTACCCTAATAGGGCATGACTCAGTACATGAGGACATACAGAAGGTTCAACTTATAGGGAACGATTAAAAATATCTCAAAGTCGATAGAAATCTTTGACACTCCAAAAGTTTCAAAGATCAGACTCCAGAGTTAGATGGAGTTCGGCAGAAAAACCAGTAGGAATTTTTCTCAGAATGATTCATCCAACAAGTCGTTCGTCGCTCTAACAACCCGTTAGATGGAGCTGTTGGAAGAGTTTCAGAAAAAGTTTAAGAGCATTTTGATACCATGATAGGATAGAATGACTTATCAGATGTATCCGTGATAAGCTAGCAGTTCGGACTTCCTAGAGATGACGAGCCAAGTAACGACCCGTTGGTTGCTGTGATAGGTTGTCCTAAGGGGTCATTGATTAGAACTCAAAAAAAGGTTCATTTACTGGTTCAATGGCAACAGACGGTTACGACGGACCATTAAAGAGCGTAACGACCTGTGGTGATGGTCATTAGAGGGATCTCGGGTTGTGGATGCAGTGGCGACAACGGAAGGTACCGACGAGTCGTTGGGTCAAGTAACGACTCATCCTATCAGTCGTGGGTTGGAGAACAAGAACCTAGATAAATGACTCCTGAAGTAACGGACGGTCACCACGAGTTGTGGTGAGGACCAATGACTCGTGGTGAGGGTCGTGGTCACTGACGGGTAGATTTTTAATCTTAATTCCAGGGGTATTTTGGTAAAGTCCTTCGCCCCCATTTCCTAAATGATATCGTTTTGAGTATAGGATGGGACGTTCTTAAGGGTTTTTCCTAGCCTTATCTCTCATTCCCTCATATTACCCTCTTAAACCCTTCTTCCTTCTCTCTCTCTAGGCTCAAGGATTTAACTAGGGTTTCTTCAAAGGCTTCAAGGTTCAAGTTCAAGTTCAAGTGGGAGGTTCCTTCTAATCAGGTATGTGGGTTTTCAACAAGGATTTCCTTCCATCCTTGTGCCCCAAACTTTTGTACTAAAAACCCAAATCCTTTTATTCTAGAAAAGCATGTTCTAGGATTTCAATTTATGCATGAATTCTTATATGTTTTCCCTAAATTCTAAGAACCATCATGGTTAATAGTAGTGTATGCTTATGAAGTTACTTTCACCTTCTTGAAATATGAGTATGATATGTGAATAACATGAATGTTGGATTTTCACCATGAGTTAGTCTAGAATTTCAAATGGGATTTCATTAATTGTTTACATGCCCTTATCATGAACTTGTATCCATGTGTAAAGTATATGTAGATCATATGGTCCCCGCAACTCTAGAACATATGTTGTATTATATGTGTTGGAACACGAGTAGAACTTATGGGTTTTGACCAATGTGAAGTATGTGCATGTTTTCATTATGATTTCGATGTAAATGTTTTGGGTATGAGTTGAATCTATGGAACCTTCATGAATCTAGAATATATTCTATATAATGTGAATTTGAGATTTAAATGTTGTGGACATGTTTAAAGTATGATATGATCTTCTCAATGCTTAATGAAAGTAGAATATATGATTTGAACGATGATTCGAGACTATAAGGATATGAATTATGATGATAAAGCAAGAGAATGATCCTTCAGACTTTTGGACTTGTTGTTAGTAGAAATTAGCCTTAATCAACTCTAAATGAATTTGCTTTGATGTAGTTAGTTGAATGCTCATGTATTTGATTAGCTGAAGTAATTTAGACTAGACGAACGATGTCAGACTAGTTACTTCCATGTTCTAGTATAATAGGGACTCTCCATAGCAGAGAATGTTTCCCTTAGTCAATCAAGGATTCTCTATAGCAGAGAATGTTTCCCTTAGTCAGTCAGGGATTCTCTATAGCAGAGAATGTTTCCCTTAGTCAGTCAGGAATTCTCAATAGTAGAGAATTTTTTCCTTAGTCAGTCAAGGATTCTCAATAGAGGAGAATGTTTCCCTTAGTCAGTCAAGAATTCTCTATAGCGGAGAATGTTTCCCTTAGTCAGTCAGTGATTCTCTATAGCAGAGAATGTTTCCCTTAGTCAGTCAGGAATTCTCTATAGCAGAGAATGTTTCCCTTAGTCAGTCAGAAATTCTGAATAGCAGAGAATGTCTCCCTTAGTCTACTATATCAGTTCAACTCAGCTCCGTATAAATTTAATATTTCCGTTAAAATCAGTTTAGCCGGATTCAGACTTAATTATCAGCGTATGATATCAGTTACATCTTCAATTCTCAGCATATGTACAACACATAACCCTTATGCATCAGTTTGATTATACTTCAGTAAATGTTTTCAAATAACAGCTTCATGTCAATACTTATGTTTGTATCGTCGACAGGGTTGTGGTATTTCAGTTTAGTTATATGTTCAGTGATGTACTCAGTTTCTTCCTTCCTGTATACTTGCATGTTTAGTTTACTTATATTTCCCGCATACTCAGTACATTCTAAGTACCGACCGCATACTTTATATGTTATATCATTTCATGATATAGATTCAGGTTTTCATACTAAGCCGCGTGGTTAGATACACTCCTTCCATCTCAGCTGCTTGTGGTGAGTCCTCATCTCCCAGGGACGCTATCTGTGTTTTCTGTTTTCATTTATGCTTCAGTTTTTAGACTTTAGGAGTTAGCTGGGGGCTTGTCTCAGAAACTCATCAGTGTAATAGAGGCTTTCAGACTTGTGTAAATAGATTCAGTTTATGTATCAATGTTTTATTAGATTATGTTTTATGTATCAATTAACTTCCGCTTAATTATAACTCTGTTAGTTGTGGGCTTATTAATGTTAGGCTATGATCATGTCATAGGTCGACTTGGAGCCTCTCAGGGTTTCTTGTCCCGTGTCTCGATTTGGGCCTATATTCTGGTCGTAACAAACTTGTCACGACCCGAATATAGGCGCGGATCGGGACACGGAACAAGAAACCCCGAGAAGCTCCATAGATTCAACTCATGCCCAAAACATTTACATCGAAATCATAGTGAAAACATGCACATACTTCACATTGGTCAAATCCTATAAGTTCTAATCATGTTCCAACACATATAATACAACATATGTTATAGAGTTGCAGGGACCCATATGATCTATATATACTTTACACATGGATACAAATTCATGATAAGGGCATGTGAAAAATTGATGAAATTCCATTTGAAATTCTAGACTAACTCGTGGTGAAAATTCCACATTCGTGTTATTCACGTATCATACTCATATTTCAAGAAGGTTCAAGTAACTTCATAAGCATACACTACTATTAACCATGATGGTTCTTAGAATTTAGGGAAAACATATGAGAATTCATGCATAAATTGAAACCCTAAAACATGCTTTTCTAGAATCAAAGGATTTAGGTTTTTAGTATAAAAGTTTGGGGCATAAGGATGGAAGGAAATCCTTGTTGAAAACCCACATACCTGACTAGAAGGAACCTCCCACTCGAACTTGAACCTTGAAGCCTTCGAAGAAACCCTAGTTAAATCCTTGGGCCTAGAGAGAGAGAAGGAAGAAGGGTTTGAGAGGGTAATCTGAGGGAATGAGAGATTATTCTAGGAAAAACCCTTAAGAACATCCTATCCTATACTCAAAACGACATCATTTAGGAACTAGGGGCAAAGGACTTTACCAAAATACCCCGGGGATTAAGATTAAAAATCTGCCCGTCAGTGACCACGACCCTCACCACGAGTCGTTGGTCCTCGCCATGACTTGTGGTGAACGTCCGTTACTTTAGGAGTAATTCCTCTAGGTTCTGCTTCTCCAACCCACGACCGACAGGACGAGTCGTTACTTGAGCCAACGACTTGTCAGCACCTTCCATCGTCGTCACTGCCTCCACAACCTGAGATCTCTCCAACAACTGTCACCATGAGTCGTTACGCCCTTTAACGGTCCGTCATAACCGTCTGTTGCCACTGAACCAGTAAAGGAACCTTTTTCTGAGTTCTAATCAACGACCCCTCAGGACGACCCGTTACAGCAACCCAACGGGTCATTACTTTGCTCGTCGTCTATGGGAAGTCTGAACTGCTAACTTACTATGGATACATCTAACGGGTCGTTTCTTCCCACGATGACTCATTCTATCCTCTCGTGGTATCAAAATCCTCCTTAACTTTTTCTTAAACTCTTCCAACAGCTCTACCTAATGGATCCTTAGAGCGACCAACAACCCGTTGGACGAGTCGTTCTGAGACAAATTCGTACTGGTTTTTCTGTTGAACTCCACCTAACTATGGGGTCTGATCTTAGAAACTTTTGGGGTGTTACAAAATCGTATGCAGATGTAAGGATAAAGAGCTAGAGTTTGTGATAGATGATTGGGTGTATCTGAAAATTTCACTTATGAAAGAGGTGATGAGGTTTGGGAAGAAAGGAAAGCTCAGTCCTAGATATGTTGGCCCTTACAAAATCCTGAGGCGTATTGGCAATGTGGCTTATGAGTTAGATTTTCCTGCGGAGTTAGCATCGGTGCATCCAGTATTCCATGTCTCTCTATTGAAGAAATGCATTGGTGATCTGACTTCAGTTGTGCCCTTAGAGAGTGTTGGCGTAAACAATAGTCTTTGTTATGAAGAGGTTCCAGTTCAGATTCTAGATCGTCAGGTTCATAAGTTGAGGATTAAGGAGGATGCTTCAGTAAATGTTTTATGGAGAAATCAGCTAGTTGAGCGAGCTTCATGGAAAGCCGAAACAAATATGATGGCTAGATATCCTCACCTCTTCCCTTCCAGCTCGGTTTCAGCATCAGGTACCAGTTTCCTCCTTAGTACTTCATTTAGTTTCATGTCAAGTTCATGTATATCAGTTCCTTCCATTTCATAGCATGCATATGTGCTTCATGAATACAGTTTAGCAATGTATCTCAATTCGGGTTCAGTCACTCCGTCAGTTTTGAGTCTTTAGTTTTTCAGCTTGGGGATTGCAGCTCTTTCCCGATCTGTTCAGCCTTGTTATCCTTCATTCTAGGATGAATGTTCCCAAGGGGGGATATTGTAAAACCCCAAACCTTGGAGTGACTGCTCATAGCAGAAGAATAGAAGTTCCAGACTTGGTGCAGGGGTGACGAAGGAAGTGACTACCCGTCACACATCTGATGGAGGAGTTGACGGTCGTCAGTATCGGATTGTCACCTGTCCCGTCAAGGTCTAGTTCCTCTATCTTATGGGTGATGGAGGTTTCTCAGACCATCAAGTGAGTGACGGCCCATCATAATGATCGTCACTTAGGCTAGATCATTAGGCCCCTCTATTAAAAGGGTGACGGAGGACTGATGGACTATTAAGTGAGTGACAGCCCATCATACTGGCTGTTGCTAGTGCAAAGTTTTTGGGCCCTTCTGTTTAATGGCGACGGCAAAGACGATGAACCATCAGACTGGCGATGGCCTGTCACCTAGGCCGTCAGACGCGTAGTGACCCAAAAATCACAGATTTCTTATATCTTATCCAGGGGTATTTTCATATATGTTCACTCTCCTAAGTCCTAAACTACGTCATTTTGTGCATATTTTCAAAAAATTTAGAGGGGTTAAATGGTTCTCCTCCCTCATTTCCCCCTTAGTCTATTAGAATATTGTAGTAGAATCCAAGAATTTTACCTCAAGCAAGAACTAGGGCTCTTTGTTAGTTGTAGAAATTCAAGCTTCTTCTCAAGGGATTTTTTATCCAGGTATGTGGGACTTCAACAAGGATCTCCTTTCACCCTTGTGTCCCAAGATTTCGGTAACTCTAACCTAGAAATTTAGAAATCATGACCTAGGGCTTTTCTTACTAACTGTTGAAATTTCCTACTTTTCTATGATATTAGACTTTTATGTTTAAAAATATTATGTACTCATGTTAGTATCTTCAGTACTACAGTGTGATTCACATGATATTGAATTTGTCCTGATGTCTCATGAAATTGTAAAATGTTGCTTTACAGTGTTTCTACTATTTTCAGTATACCCAGTAATAGTAATAGTATTAGTTTTTAAGTATATTCAGTACCCTTAGTTATCAGGTCTTTTAGGCTCTTAGGACACCTTCAGATAAGTAGTTCTAACCTAGCCTCGGGACACAATTTTGAGTTATCAGTATAATTCAATATTTATATATGTACATCTGTTATGTGTCTTCAGTTGGGAGTAGTACTTAGCACCGAGAGGCCGGGGTTCAACGCACCCAGCTCCACAAAACTACATGCCACCATAAGATTTAACCTGCATGGATTTTACAGTCAGTGATCAAACAATCCAGTCATTGTACCCTGGCAAGGTACGGTGGGTCCTATCAATGGGGAGTAAACATCGATCTCCACGTCTAGCTCATCTGGTTATATGTCGATTAACAGGCACTCTCATAGTACAGTATAGTCCAGTTCAGTCCAGTCCAGTTTAACATATTTCAGATATGCTTATGATTTTAATTTCAGATTATCAGTTCTTACAGTATTTTCTATGATCTTCACTCTTTCAGTACTTATAATTCAGGCATGGTTGTTGTATATCATATCAGTTTACTTTATATATTATCAACGCTTTTCTATTTTATTTGATATTTCGCATATCCAGTACATTCCACGTGCTGACGCATACTTTCTATGTTATATCTTTTTATGAATCAGGTACCCAGCCTCAACATTGCAGTTAGCTTCCCTGGCTATATTTAGCAGTGTTCTATTGGTGAATCCTCATCTTCCGAGGACCGAAGATGTTCTTTCTGGTTTGGTAGTATTCGTTCAATTTTCAGACTTAGAGTTAGCTGGAGGCTTGTCCCAGAAACTCATTAGTTATTAGAGGCTTTCAGACAGTGTGGTATTAGTTTCAACATATATTTTTCTCAGTATTGTTTACAAACATCCACTATTTTTCAGGCTTTATCTTTTCTCATAAAAGACTGTTTTGTACTTCATTAGCTTCGGCTCAGTTTTCTATTTATAATTCTTGTATGAAAGTAACATGTCATGTCAGGGCTTTGCTTGGGGTCACTTGTGAATCTAAATACCGTGTCACGTCCAAGGTGTAGACTCGGATTGTGACACTGCCTTTCCTTCTTCCCGAGCAATAATCAAAGCATGAAATCCTTTAATTGACATCAAAGTATGCTCAAGCACCTCTATTTTCATGAATATCCCTTGTAGAGCTTTGAGGTCTCAAACTTGGCTCTTTGTGAATAGCCTTGATGCAACTTGGCTTGTATCCTTCCTATAAGATGATTTTTCTTATACTTATTTATATAGAAGTTCTTTCATGTGGTGGAGAAGAAATATAAGAGAATTTCTTCTCTCTCTTTTCAATATTCTTTTGAGTTAAGGTTTTGTTCTATTTAATATTTGTTAGATTCTGATTCCTAGTTTTATGTTTAAAGAGTTTGTTGAATTTCGAGGAATACACCTATACCGGGTGAAATATTCTTAAGGATAGTAATTTTGACACGCCTCGAGTTATGAGAATTTCTCTACAGGTTCTATAACCAAGTATATTTTGTAAGATTTCCAACAGAGTCTTGAGTCGATTCCCAGGTCCAAG
>JACEIK010001292.1:201355-211646 GCA_018107945.1 Datura stramonium
GAAGTTTTATTTAAAAAAGTAAGACTCAATAACAGAAATATTATTTCACTTTTATTTTCTTTACATTTCAAACATTAATCCTAGAAGAATAACATATTTTAAAGGTATTACCGTATTGCTTCATCGTGACAAGATTATCGTGCTATGTTATCTTATTGTAATTTATCTAATATATTTCTTATGGATTGGTGTATGTTGATATACCATTTGAATTACATTGTCATAAATAAGAGATATTTTGTTGGGAATAATTGTATAGGATAAACTTTGAATTCAAAAGTTATTTTAATTAGATGTTGATACGTGGTAGGAGTGACAAATCAGATATGAGTCAGCATAATGTTGTTTTAAAGGAGTTGGCAAGGTACACATATTTGGTCTCAAAGTGTTTGACACGGGGTCATCTGAGTCTGGTGTCATTGCGGAAGCCCATCTAGACCCCAGGCACATACCATATTGATGTTGCTATAATATTTAACTGTTTACACAAGATCCAGCTATCATTGTCGAACGTTACTCTCTATTGATAATGAGTAATTAATAATTTTTGTAACAACATATGTTGTGGATCTTATCTCCTGGTATGTGGCTATAAATAGAGTTTTGCTTTATCGTTGGAGGACATTTGGATTTCATTCTCACACTTATATCACACTAAAGTTTGAAAACTTGTAGGCTCTTATATTTTCATTACTCAATATCATCGTATCCTATGCAACCAACTTCCTTTGAGCTTAGACTAATTCTATCTTATACTTTAGTTCATATCGCTTAATTATTTATTTCACTTGTTTTAGTGTGCATTTCTTATGATTTAGTTCATTATAATCTTCATTGCTTGGCTGATTTAATCCACACACTCTTAAACCATCTGTACAAATATAACTATACCATTTTAAAAATAAATACTTTGGCGCCCATTGTGGGGTCGGCTGGACAATTATGATGTTGTTTGGGCCTTACATATTTTTACGAACCTGCTCAGATTTGCGCAACATAAACTTCATCGTAACTATATCTAAAATCGAGCTTAACGAGCAGATCAGTGCTAACCAGGGTGATGAATGGATGCCTTTAATTGATGAGTAGGTTTTGCAAAATGAAAATATAAGGTCTTCCATTGACACTAGTGTCCCACGAGAGGAAAAATTGTTGCTCCTCGTGGAGAAAATAACTAGTGGGGAACTAAAGGTCGGAACCCTACCAACTCGGATGATGATGGTCACCGCAATTTAGAGAAAATAGTGAAATTCTAATATTACAACAAGGTGAAATAATGTATTTTCTTGAGAGACAACACCGAGAATTAACTCTACTCAAGGTGTTTGTCATGACCAACACGAATACATGCACCCCGATAATGCTTAACAGTGCCTCGACTAGGGGACCTCATTTGCTATCCCGAATGCATTGGGTACTAATAATGGTGCAGTAGGAAGCTCCGAAATGGAGTCTCGGTATATCCTTTTTGGGTTGATTTCTTAAAGTGGATAAAAAACATTCTTTCTCAAATAGATCAGAATCGGGTGCATCTCCAGTTCTAAAAGGACCAACTTCTAAAATGTATGTTCAGTTTCCACACAAGTTGAGTAAGGCACCAATGTTGATTCATAAAAGTTTAAAATATCGAATATACCTAAGTATGATGGGATCATATATCCTCGTGAGAATATTATAGCATACACAACCGTTGTCAAAGGAAACGACTTGATATCAAATGAAATTGAGTCGATTCTAGAAGTTCAGCAAAATAGGGGCTCTGACCCGATACTCTTTAATATTGGAGAATTTGATTTCTCTTTTATCATACTTAAAGATTCTTTTATCAAATCCCATATAGAAGAATAGTAGGTACAAGCCAAGAAGACAGATATCTTCAAAATCATATGGGTAGTACAAAATTACTTCAAGAATTTATGGACAGGTTCCAGAGATAAAGAATGATGTTGTCATCAACGTCAAATGGATGCGCATCATATTCTTTTAACGAAGGTCTAAACCCTTAAAATTCACATGCTTCACAAAAGTTGAATGAAAACCTAACAGAATATGTTGTAACAACATGGTCGGATGTTCATAACCGGTATGATTCAAAGTTTTGGATGGAGGATGACCAATTGAATCCTTTGATATGTCATCATCGACCAATCATAGTTGATTCCATAATAGGCCAGGCAGGTTCTATGAGCTTGATCAAAGATCTTCTAGAAGCCGATATCAACCGTATTCATCATTGGAACATCTAGGTGTAAGGTCGGAACAAGGATGGAATAATCAAAACTTCCAATTATTTGATAGGTTAGGTTTGGAGATGTGATCTGATCAGGATCATAATAACAAAGGTTTGCAGAATAAGGAGGTTCCATATTCTCGGTCATCGGCCAAAGGCATAGAGGCCTCAAAAATCTCAAAGTATAATTTTAATGTTAGTCATTTAGATCTAATTGTAATAATAAGGAATATGAAGGATGTCAAATGACAGAAATCAGTTTGATCAGACCCCAACAAAAGGGACACAAGCTTGTTGTACAAGTTTCATAATATGCATGACTATAGAACTGGGGACTTCAAGCACCTTCGAGAAGAGGTAGCCAACTTGCTTAAGAACGACCACTTCAGAGAATTCTTTAGTGACCGAGACAAGATAAATTACAAAAGATCCATGGATGGTGAAGAATAATCAAAACCCTCCACCGCGTCAACACATTAATATGATATTCAGAGGGACAGAGTTCAATGGAGTGACAATTCAGTAGCAAAGAAGAAGAAGGTATCTATCACTCATGATGAAAGGGATAGATAAGTGCCAGATTTTCAATGTGATTAACTTCAACGACGAGGAAGAAAATGGACTTACCCTCTCACATAATGATGCCTTGGTGATCTCTTTGGATATTCTAGATTTTACAATTAAGCGTATATTGGTTGATCTAGGTAGGAAGGCCAACATTATCCATTTAAGGGTACTTGAGCAAATAAAGATGATTAATGGGATAGTTTCGACCACGAAGCTACTAGACAATTTTGACATGTCGAGTGAAATAACCTAGGGAGAGAAAATATTTACAATGTGTGTTAGAAGGGTAATAAATGAAACCATGTTTGATGTGATGGATGGGGACATGGCGCATAATTTCATCATTAATAGGTCTTGGATTTATAACATAAGAACAATACCTTCAACATTTCATCAGGTCATAAAAAGATTCAAGATGCATAACCCGTTGACTGATAGATATCTGTAGTGGTTACGGTGAGTGGACAAGATAAGAAGAGTATTAAATAGAACCACAGGAATCGGGGTCTTCCTTTGTCCCTGCGCTATGAAAGAAATTAACCCAAAGCAAATTGGAGTTGAGAAAGAGTCATTAGATCACATCAAGTGCCTAGATCCTTCAATGTTAAAGAAGATACCGATACCACAAATTCAACAATAGAAGAGCTCAAACAAGTTATCTTTTTGTCGACTTCTTGAAAATAAAGGTATACTAGGGTATGGGCTTTTGAGTCTCAAACTTAGGTAAAAACTAATTGAATTTCTTATGGATAACTCAAAGTATTTTGATAGATATACCACTTGAGGTCATAACTTTCAAGTTGAGCTTGAATCCTAACTTGCCTCCGATAAAGCAAAAGAAACACCCAATCAACCTAGTCCAAAACGAGGGTTTGCTAAAAATGAGGCAACCAAGTTATTAAATGTAGGGTTCAGGAAATATCTTACTCTGATTGGTTAGTAAAACATAGGTTTGGTATGAAAAAGGTAAAAACTGGAGAATGTGTATTGATTTCAAATACCTAAATAAGATGTGTCCAAAGGACTTACTTCAACCTACGCATATCAATCAAATGATCGAGGTTATGGCGGGACATGAGATGATGAGTTTTCTCGATGCTTACTCCAGGTATATCCAGATATGAATGCACCCGTAGGATTAAAAAAACTTAATTCATCATAGAATATGGCACCTATTGGTATACCATGATGCCTTTTGGATTGATAAACGTCGGAGCCACATACTAGAGGCTTGTAAACTTGATGTTTGAAAAACAATTTGAGAAGTCTATGGAAGTTTATGTTAAAGACATGTTGGTTAAATCTATAGATCATAAGACCATTTGAGACATTTGCTGGAAATATTTGACATCCCGAGGAAGTATAATATGAAGCTCAACCCAGAGAAATGTGCTTTCAAAGTTGGGTTAGGAAAGTTCTTCGGTTTTCTCATCTCAAATAGAGGAATTGAGGTCTACCTTGACAAAATTAAATTTATTAAGGACATTCCAAATGTACTTGAGGATCTAAAAAAAGTCACTGATTTTCCTCTTTGCTCAAAATAAATAAAACTTCGACTGGAAATCGGAGGGCCAACAAGCCTTGTGATACTTAAAAAGTATTTATCAAACCCATCAGTCTTGGCAAAATCCAAGGACAACGAGCAATTATTGTTGTATTTGGTTGTATTTATGGTCACGGTAAGTGTTGTATTAGTTCAAAAAGAAGAAGGTATTCAATTTTCGACTTATTTTGTTAGTAAAATTTTGTTGGATGTCGAGACTTGGTATCTACATTTGGAGAAGTTGGCATATGCCCTTGTTATAGTCCCTCGAAAGCCTAGGTCATACTTCTAATGTTACCCCATCTGTATGGTAACAAATTTTCCCTTGCAGAATGTCCTATATAAGCCCAAACTCTTAGAAAGATAGTCTAAATAGGTAGTAGAAATAAGTGAATACTACATCTAATACAGACTCTGGACTGCTATCAAGTATAAGTTTTGGCTGACTTTGTGTCCAATTTGAGTCCAGGTATGTTGCCTCAAGCAGAAAAAGAAGCTTTGCTTTATTTCGATGCCATGCCAGATATTTGGACTCTATTCACTAATAGGGCCTTAAACGTAAAGAGCAACGGGTTTGGCATAATTCTCAAAATCCCATCGCGGGATGTTTTGAAGTAAGTCGCTATAAGTATTCCTTTGAGTAATAGTGAACTCGAGTACGAGGATGTGACGCGGAATTGAAAGAGTGGAGATCAAGTGTGATTCCTAATTAGTGGTTAGTCATAGTCGTGGAATCTTTGAGGCCAAAGAAGAGAGGATGCAAAGTATTTGGATAAGGTTCGATCATTATTTTCTTAGTTTACAAAGTGGATAGTGAAACACATGCCTCAGGAAGAAAATACCAAAACGGATGCTTTGGCCAATTTAAAATCTTCAATGGGAAAAATAGACTCGGACTCAATAATCTGCATCTTTTACATGATCTTAGATGCAATTACAATGAGGTAAATTCTACTAATATAGATTGGGATTGATATAATAAAATTCTTAGTTACTTGCAGAATGGACAATTGTTGAATGATGCCAACGCAGTGTATCACTTCAAAAAAAAGTTGCCCAATATTGTCTAGTAAGTGAAAAATTTACTAAAGATCCTTTCACATCCCTGTAGCCTGATGTTTGGGACCTGGTGAAACTGACTACATCGAAAAATACATGAAGACATGCGAAAGTCATTATGAGGCATATTATTCGCTCTAAAAATTAATAATGTTCGAAACTACTACCCCGAATAGAGTAGGATTCAAAGGCATTCGTGTGAAAATGCAACAAGTGTCAGTGGTACACTCAAATGGTTCGTTTACTGGTCGAACTGTTGCATCCGAACTTCTCCATGATCATTCATAAAGTGGAGGATAGATGAAGTTGTACCTTTTCCATCAGCTCTCGGTCAGGTAAAATTCATATTAGTTTATGACTGATTATTTTTCTAAATGGGTTGAAGTAGGTTCCTTCAAGAAAATTCGAGAAAAAGAGGTGATTGATTTCATTTTAGAGCATATCGTATACTGGTTCAGGGATCTAAAGGAAATAACATGAGACAATGGGACTCAGTTTATTGGTTCTAAAGTAACCAAGTTCTTTAATGATATAAAATTAGGAGGATTACATCTTTTCCTTATCACCTAAGTACCAACGAGTAAGCAGAATCAATGAACAAAATGTTGGTCCAAATTTGAAGAAAAGATTGGAAAAGGCTAAAGGGAAATGTATAAAGGAGTTATCCAAGGTCTTATGGGCATACCTAACTACAGCCAAATCTAATATTGGAGAAATCCGTTCTCGCTAGTTTACAAGGACGAAGCTTGATACTGATGAACATAGGCTAGAGTTTGAGATTTACCTAGATAGTTGAAAAAAGATAATAATGAGGTTATGTCAATTAAGTTAGATTTTCTCAAAGAGCATCGGGATCTATCTTTGGTTAGGATGATGGCACAAAAATAGAGAATGTAAAGGTATTACAATCGAAGAACTCACCTCTGATATTTCTAGGTTGGAGATCTCATCCTTCAAAGTGAAAATAATAATACCTAAGGAGCCAACACCGAGAAGTTAGGGCCAAATTGGGAAGGCACGTATTGGGTTATTGGTATAGTTGTAAAAGGCTCCTATTGCTTAGCAGATAAGCACGAAACCCAGGTTCCGAGCAATTGGAACATCAGTCACTTGAATTAGTACTATTGTTAAGGTAAAGTTTATATGTTTTTGTTTTGTGTATTTTATTTTTATTACTTCATACGTTCAATAAATTGCAGGAGAAATTCAAGTGAAGGCCATATAACAACACATGAGCTCGTAAATATAAAAATACGCGTTTCACCTTTTCTTTCTTTGACTAGTTTATGTACCAATTGGGTTTTTTAGAAAAGTTTTTAATGAGGACGCAACTTATAATGTATTTAAAAAATGCCATGTGTTCTTGTGGCCTTGAAGATATTTGCGAAGGAAAATCTAGTGTTTGAATCCTTTTCTTTCACATTCAGACATTGGGGGTCATCCCTGAGAGGGTTCGTTCATGCACTAAAAACTATCATAAGAAGACACCAGAAACACATTGGGCACCGCATGATTAGCCTCAAGGAGTGGAAAGCCTTATAATTGGGGACTTTCTATTTAGCCCTAAACGAATGGTTAGGAATAGGAGCTCTGGAGTCGGTTAGACATAATAGATGTTAGCACGGTTATAGCTTTTGGAGACTATCATAAGAAGCTACTGGAAACACATAAGGGGCTGAATTATCGACCCTAAGAAGTTCAGAGTCTTAAAAATGTAGATTAATCATTCATCCATAGATGGATACTTGAATAGGAGATTGTGGAGTTAGTTGGACATAATATATGTCAATATGGTCATATTCTTTTGTTTGAAAAATATATATATTTTTCTTTTCCTTCTAGTAATATTGTACATTTAAAAAATTAAATAAGACAAACTTTAACCTTCTGACCATTCTTGTTCATATGTGAATGTGAGTTTGCTTTGCTTGCTCAGATGTTGTTGCATACCAAAAAGCAAATAAGAACCGGGAAGTTCGAGCAATTGTGCCTAAATAAATAGAGACTTCCTCCTTGTAAGCATAGAAATAAAAGGGTTAAGACTGAATGTTTCAATTATTGGTCATAAAGGTTATTGGATGTTCTATTCTGGGGCATAATTAAGTAAAAATCTTTAGTACAAATGCTTTAATCCTAGGTTCCAAAAGTTGTTAGATGTTTTATTTTGCGGCCAAATAAAGTAAAAGTCTTTCATATAAAAGTCTAGAGCCATCTCTCAATTATGTCCTTGATTTGAAGAAAATATGGATGTTAGATTTCAAGGCCGCCATTAGCATGTTATTGAGAATTGATGTTGGACATATTTTTATATCCATTTTCCATATTTTTACCTATATTTTTTCTTGTTTTGAGTTCATAATTCCTATGAAATGCATAAATTTATATTTTCGTATGTCTTGTGAGCTAACAATTTTTTTTAGATGTTTTGAGCAGGAAATCAAGAAAAAAGGACCCGAGGTGTGAGAAAGAAGAGTTCGAGAAAGTCCAATTGGCTCTATGGCTGGCGTGGCGCGCCAACACTTGTGCTTCAGAGAAATATGCACCAAAGTTGGTGCTATGAATGGTGTGGGGCGCCAAGGTCCCTAGCTTCAGAGATGAGAATTTTACTAACACCTTGGTGAGATGGATGGCGTGGAGTCCCAGAAGCATTCCAGACTTGGGAAATTTTCCCAATATTCTGGTGTTATGGATGGAGTGGGGTACTGGAAGGGTCCTAAATCTTAGAAAATTGACTAACACTCTGGTGCTACGGTGGAGTGGGGCGTCAGAGGTGTTTAGAAGTGTAGAAATTTGGCTAACACCTTGGTGCTATGGCCGGAGTGGGGTGCCTGAAGCTAGACTTCAGAGGAAAATTGAGCCAAACTTGGGACTATGGAGAGCACGGCGCGCAAAGACACCTTTCTGGATGGATTTTACTGATTTTGAAGCTATTTACTTAAGAGAAAAAGCATCATTTGAAGGCTCACCTATAAATACAACATCTAAGAAATTTTTAGCATATCTTACATCATTTTGTTTAATCGTAGAAAGTTATAAACGTAGATTTTGGAGGAGAGACAAGTCTTAACTTAGGTTTATTCTTTTTTTTAATCATTTTTTACTTTGAATGATGATGATTTCTATGTTTTTTCACTTGTCTATGAGTGGCTAAACGCTCATTTTAGGGTTGTTTCCATAGTTGATGGTTGACGTTGAAAGAGTGATTAATGTTAGTTTTGATTCTCCATTAAAGGTTGTTTACATTTACTTGTTTTAATTTCTTATTCAATAATCTAATACCTTGTGAGTAAATTTGTTGGCTTTTGGTTGAACTTGGGAAAGAGAGCCGAAAGGGTTAAATGTAAAGGTAAAATAGAAATTCAAAGATCCTTTGGCGCATTGGTTGAAGATTAGAAGTTTTTGTGGAGGATAGAGATATACTCTTCAACCCCTTTTAATTAAAATACAAGTAGGCATAACCGTTATTTCATGTTTCTTCTGCGACTATAGGGATATAGGTGCTAGGGTTCATGAGATAGTTCTTGGATGCTCGGGAGAGTGGCAAGAAATGGGATAGTAATTTGCAATTAGCAATCTTATGAAGAATTAATCTAGCATAATCATGTCGTGAAAACTCAACCTGAAGCAAAAGTGTCATTTTCCTAGATTTTCATCATCATTTGAAATACAAACAAATTTGCAACAATCTTTGTTCTTTAGTTGATTTTACATTTCAAGTTTTTAGTAGTTTAATTGTTCAAACCATTCCTCATTTTTATCTGTTTTGTTAGAATAGTGAAATAAATAAGTAACCTTAAATGATTGATCTGACAAGTCTCTGGGGGATTGATAATCGGGACTTCACTGTTCTATATTACTTGACGACCATGTGCGCTTGGAAGACATCAATAATATAAGTTTAAAGTTCGGTAACTTATTCTTCAACTATTCCACATCATAAGGTTATGATTTTTTTTCAAGATGGCAGAATGCTTAAAATATTCTTAAGTATTAGAAAGCTAACAGATTCATCAAATAATGAAATTAAATTAAGAACTTCATTCAAAATCATGAGTATAAAAAAGGGTCTGTGAACATTTACAAGGAAGAAAAGAAAAAAGATTTTACAATTTCATAAAATGAAGTATGGACTAAGGAAGTATCCTTTACTCGAGGCGTCGATGCCGAAATGTCTGGATCTTCAACAACCTTAAACCCAGGGGTCTTAGTTTCCCTTTTGTTGTGACTTCTTCATCACCAAACTCAAAGGAGGATCCAACATCAAAAGAAGTAGCAAAATCATCAAGAGGGGGTCGTGGAAGGTTTTCCTCGGATATTATTTCTAAGGAAAGTTCCTTGGAGATCTTGTCATCAATATCCTCAATATCGACTTGGACTTCTTCTTAAAGTCTTACTCTAGGTACCCTAGATATAGAAACTCTTCTTCAGTTTGAACCATTTGCTCTAGGTAATAAGTTGGGCATTAAGCTTGTTGGTAAGGACCTTTATGTCAGTATTTTGAACTCTTACAATTGAGAGTGATTCCCCCAATCCCTTTACGGTTCAACATGCTTCAAACATTAAGCTCATTAGTTGGCCATTGCAACTCTCAAGGAGTTTTCATCATCGATCTTGGTCTGGATCTTGGTGCATAGAGAATAACTTTGTATTTCTAACATGGGATTCTGTCACAGCACAAATATGAGGTTCTCTAAATGGAAGGCCCGATCCTTATTCAGATAAGACAATTAGAGTGTAGTTGGCTGACTTCTTGGCTACACACTTCTTTTTCACGACCTAATTGGGCCAATTCAGCCTCCAAAATCAAGGATTGCATCTTCAGTTAGTAAGCATCATACTACAGTTTGGATTTCTTCTCAATAGTCCTTCAAAGACCTTTTAATACGTAAATA